>APFE030659187.1:176737-214877 GCA_000404065.3 Pinus taeda
TCTCGCATAGTCATTGCAGCGTTCAAAAAAATTATTCACAAATTCTTGCAGGTATATTTGGATGATTAGAAAGTGTTTGGGCTAGTAAAGCTCCATGTAGCCAATGTGTGCTTAATGTTGGACACATGCTGAAGGTATCAGATTGCGTTGAACCTGAATAAGTGCTTGTTTTTCATCCCCTTTGGGATTTTTTTTATGTCATGTGGTATGCAAGCGAGGACTCATGGTGGATCCTACTAAGATCGTGGTAATAATAACTTTGGAAGACCCAAGGAATGATAAATAGTTGCGCGCAACACTAGGCCATACTGGGTACTATCAAAATTTCATCAATGTTTATGCTTAGATTATCGCACCGATGGAGAAGTTGCTAGAAAAGGACGCTACATTCTCTTGGGATGAAGAATGTCAACACAGTCTTGTTACGCAGTAATTTGTCACCGTTGGTCACCGTCCCTGTTACCCTTGCTTTCGCACATTGGAGAACACATTTATGGATCTGTGACCAGTGACACAACTTAAAAACACTTGCATTGGATTCTCTTGAGTATGAACTTCAAACTCCCTGAAGACACCTTTTGCAGATTAGCCCTAAAAAGTGCCCTTTTTCCATTAGCGTGGGTCTACAGTGTCTTACCCGCGCCAATGAATCAGTTCCTCAAAAGAGGGCGCGTCCATGGACGCTCTATCATAGAGCAAAGCCCGCGCCACCTAAATTTGGTCATGATTTTTAGCCAGCGCACACTCATATGTTTTTTCCTCTTTGTTCATGGAGTTCTCTGAGGGAAAAATCTCATGAAAGTGGTCGAGTGTCATCTTTTTATCCATGACAACCAAGTTCAGTGGCTATTCAGGGATAATTCTAAATCTTCAGTAGGTGTCCTAATACAATGCATACTCCTTCCTCCTCCGTCTATAAATGACTATCACCCTGCATTAAACCAACTAGTTTTGTTATAGCTATTGTGAGTGCCAAGTTTATGCTGGAGTGATAGTGAGAATTGAGAACTATAGAGGGGTTATGCTGCCAAAATATTGAGAGAGAAGAGGTCACTTTGCAAGGCGTATTTAGCTGCTTGCCCAGTCAAAGGAGGTTCAACATCAGAACGCTTTGGTTGTAATCTTTCTCTGTTTTTACTGATTAATAAACGACTATCATTATGGTTCCACTCATGTGTCTTTCAATGGTATTTGAGTTGTATCTTTTCTGACCGATATATAATTGCATATACTAGATTTTAAGCTTGTGTTTGTATCGTTCTTTGCGTGTGCAGGTGTCCATTTATGTGGAGCGTGAGGATTGTGACCAGCCAGAGCAAGGGAACGGGAGTGGCATTTCTTCTACAACTACTAGCGTTGGATTCCAGGTAGATCATCATGATCGATCTCTAATTTATGCAATTAGGAACCTGCGTGTAGCGTGGTGTGATTGTTGCTAGACCCGTGTTGGGCTAGTGGGATCGCCTCTGTCCGCAGAGGGGATTTACCAGTTCAACAATAATTTTCATATGATGAAAAATAGTGCCAGTGAGAAGTCATATGAGCTTTAGAGTCAATTGGCCATGCAAACTGGCATATATGGGTTTCCAAATCTACAAAAGAAGAATCACCATCATGTCCTTGAGAATATTTTCTTGACTTGTTAATAGGATCCTTTTTTCTTTCATCTTTTTTTTCTTCCTTGTGGTCTCTTCTAAAGTTCCTAACTTTTCCATAGTTACATCACTTCACCTTCAATTTTCCATGAGACTTTTGTCTCCCTTGAGATTTGGATCTCCTATTTTCTCTCCCTTTTTCCCTTATCTTATGCTATTCCACAAGTGATCAAATAATCATTGGTGGATTCATAATATTTTCACCGTAACTCCTCTAACAGTAAGGTAGCCACAAACTCATCAAATACTAATGTTTTTATAGTGCTTCCAATGTCCATTACTAGGATGTCCCATGAATGAAGTAAATAACACAAAAGAGTTATACAATGATCCTCCTAATGAATATTTACTCTCACTAATACCAACTGGGTAACGATAGTATTAAATGTGTTCATATGCTCAACTAGAATCATGATCACCCATTCTCAAGGAAAAAAACCCTTTTTGTAGAAAATTTTTGCCATCCAAGGATTTAGATTGATACAAATTCCCTAAGTTCTTTTAGACAGTAGCTACAATTATTTATTTATTTATTTAATTTTTATTTATTTCTTTTCCGAAACATTCAATAAAATTGAATTGGAAAACCAAAGCCCAATAATGATCCATACCTTTCTCTCCAACACTACCCTTCATATAAAATACCAATGGGTTGGGTTTCGATACCACAATTCATAGATATCTATCTACATGAAGATCCTCCATCATGATCTTCCAAAGCTCAAATTTAGTGGCACTAAACTTCTCCAATTTTATCATAGAGTTTCTCACCATTACCTTACAACAATGCTTCCACCACTACAACAAAACATGCCATTAATGCCATAAATAATGCCATAATTTAGTGTTTTTGATACTAAGAGTTTTCTTCAGCTGACGATGAGAAATTCGATGCAAAATAGAATCTTCACTTGAGCGCGAGAAATAAAACCAAGAATAACACTAGAAATAACACCTGGAAGAGTGTTGGGAATATCACTAGAAATAGCACCAGGTTTAGCATCGAGAAATGTTTTGCTTTGGGTATGGCATCGATAATGGCTTCTTTTTTGACTTCCTATTTATGTGAAGTTATGCTTCCATTATAACATCATTTTTGGTTCAAGTTTTGCTTCCAATACGGCATCACTTATTGTGTCTATATTTTCTTCCATTATGGCATCTTCTTTAGCTTCTTATATTGCTTGCATTATAAAGTCCTTTTTGCTTCTAATATTGCTTCCATTATTTGCTAGCTGTATGGCTTCTTTATTTGGTTCTTAGGGAACACCAAGTTTGGATTCCAATAGTGCTTCCATTATTGCTTCTATGTTTGCTACTTGAATTGCCTTTTTTTTCTCAGGTAACACTAAGTTTGGTTGCTAGTATTGCTTCCATTATTATTTATTTGCTTGCTACCTAAATTGCTTATTTATTTATTTTTTTAAAGTAATGCCAGGTTTTTCTTCCAAGATTGTTTTTGTTGTGCTTCTAGTTTGGCTTCCATTATTTCTTCTTTTGTCACCAAAAACATATTGTGGCCATTCCATATGAATATTAGGGCATGATGGAATCAAACTACCAACCTCCTGCTTGTAAAGCAGGTGCTCTTTCATTGATCTAGCACCATTTAAATAATTAAACTATAAAAAATTAGATCTTGAAACTTTATAAATTGTTAATTCTACAACTTTCAATAAATTATAAAACTCTGTAAAGTCTTGGAAAATGTTTTACTAAACAAACAAAATAACATCGAAGCTATAGGTCCCTACCTAATGGTTATGGAATTTATGAAAAGTGGGTGGAGGGAAAAATAGTTACGTCTAATACACAATATATTCAATTGAGTATTTGTAACAACCGCTCGTTGATTTTCCTATGTAAATAAAAATAATACCAAGGTCATGGGACACACATTCTAAGCTGAATGTTGGGTAAAACATGGTGGCAATAATTGACATTTTATTTACGAAAATAAAGGAAAATAAGAGAAAACAAAGGTGAAGGGTCACATATTTTCATGTGAGAAAAATTGAAGGAAAATGAAGAAGGTAGAGGCATCAATGATAACAAGGCTTATGAGGATCAATTGTTAGCTTTTTGAAAGTTTTGGGTTAAGCTCTGTTCCACTCTCTCATTCTCTCATACTCTTTCCCACTTAGAGAATTCTTGGAGCATGCTTGGAGAAATCTAGTATTCACTCAGATTTGGAGAAAGAAGTCAAAAGAAAGCATGAAAGTGTAAGGGAACAATTGGATTAACTGTTATAACTGGATTGATTTATAGGTAAAGAGTTTCACATGTGATTTCTTTGCTAATTTCTGGATGCATGGTATATGCATGTGAATTTATGGTTATGTACTATCATTGGCATGGATATTTCCTGGATTGACAATGATTTCAACCTTACCTTTCCATTTCTTGGATAGGCAAGGTGTTGTGGGTTTTTCCACTTGATTTCTTTTATGATTGGTGCTCATGTTCCTTGTGGCTGTGGGCTGGAAAAACTACTCGGAAGCCCTGAAAGTACTTTGGTTGAGTTACTAGTCATGGAGCCTAGGTTAGGAGAAATGCTCCAAAGCCCTTGGTGGGTTGAGTTACTAACCCCTAGAGCCAAGTTAGACAAATACTATGGAGCCCTAGAAGGTTGTGGGTTGAGTTACTAGTTATTAGAGCCCTAGACAACTTAGGTAGAGACCGATTTTGTTAGTGTTAATGATGTATGACAATAGAGGTGGAATCACTGTGGTTGAGGGTTGAGGCAGTATGGCCTCTGGAAGCCCTAGATGGTTTCATATTGGTTTATTCAATGAGATCCCACATTTATGCTTGGAATATGGCACAAGGGTGATTGGCTAAAAGAGGGATTTGGTTTAGCCCAATCTATGGTCAGGTTGTACATGGAAGTTGCTTACTTGGTTGGTATTTTCATATATTAATAAGGTCCATTCTTTTACTATGATCCATGTGTACTTGTAATGATTATATTGGTGATATTATGTCTGAGTTGTTGTGGTTCCTATGTTGGTTATTTTCTGGTTATATGATGTGTACAATCCATGAATCTTGTCATGCATTATTTAGTTATTTATTGGTTGATGAAAGTATGGACTAAAAAATATTGTTGCAACAACGTGGAGAGGGAATAAATCCTTCTTGATGATTCTCAAGTGAGCTTATTGAATTAGTGAATAAATATGCATTTATAACCTATAGGCACTATATACACAAAGTGCTTGTATAAATGAGTAATTAAGACTTCTAACTTCGCGAGGTAGTAACTTTGGCATACACTCTTCATTTGAATATTATAATACCTCATTTCAAAGATATCCATGAGGAGGATGAGCCAAAATCATGTTTTTCCGCAGTTTTCCAATCATTGTTTTTTCCTTGAAAATGTCATTTACGACCCTCAAAATGACCTCACGAGTTTAGAACCTAAAAAACTACCAAAAATAAAAAGTTGTGCTAAATCTAAGGAAACGAACCTTATAAGAAATAGTGTTGGGTCAAATTAGTCTGATAATAGTGTGATCGTGTCATTTGGTGTTTGCAGTAAGTTCTAGATAGGTGGACCCCTTTTTCCATAAGTGCATGTTGGAAGTCGATTCTCTCATAGTAACTCTCATCTCTTGTTTACCCATGTGAGGTTGCGGATTTGGGTAAATGTAGGAGGGGTGGTTACATATTGGTATCAGGCCTCCTAGGTTCAACACTTGGGCTAGATGGATGGAATTTTTTTTTCATGCATGCATGTCAGCTGTATGTGTTCATTATGTATGCATTGTGATGGTCGTTATTGCAGTGGTGTCATCATGTAGAGGTTGATAATGTTGACATATATATACATATATATATATAATGCTAATTTGGATTGATTTGAGCATATGATAAATCCTTCCCTGAACTTCACTAAGGTATGTTTGAGGTTTCTTATATTTGGTTATCTGACATGGTATGATTTCAGGAAGAAAATTAGAAACGACAAGCAAAATGGTGGATTACAATGAACATGACTCTCTTTATAGATCAAATGAGCAAAAAATAGATGAGTACTCTCCTGACATAACAAATACCTTGAGGAGTTTAAAGGAAAAAAATTAGAAATTGTAAGGTAGATAATGACATAATCATTCAGTCACATGAAAGACTTTCTAGAGTTCAGGGAAAAAAGCAGAAGTCAATGCAGTGATCCTTCAGAGTTTATCAGATTTTCAGAGATAGGGACAACCACAAATCAGTTATGGACAAGAGGATAGGAAAAATGGGGCATATGGTAGAAGGTCTCATGGAGGGCATAGGTCGGACAATGATGATAGGATCATATGTGGTAGATGGTAGTGGTTATGGATTCTATTCAAGTTATAGATCAAAAAGACAACGTGGTCATCATTGCTACAGGAGGAGTGCAAAACATTACTTGCTGGATGAGTTCAAGAAAGTTAAACCTCCTACCTTTGATAGAGAGTTGAAGAAACCACAAGATGTAGAAGCATGGCTATTTGGGATGAAGAATTTCATCAAGTTGCATGACCGTATCGAGAATATGAAAGCTAAGATAACTATTTTCAAGTTCAAAAGATGTGAAGCATGTAAGATGTATCAAGACAAAAGAGTTGAGTTGGCATGAATTCAAAATACAATCTTTGGTAGGTGTGTTCTCAAAAAAAAAAAGTGGATAAAAGAAGTCACAATGGGCTTCTAAGTAGAAGATGAAATTAACTTAGGAAACTTCCCTGGTTTATGGTATAAGAAAATATGAGAGGATTCTGCAGAGAAATAAGAAAACTTGAGATGTTAGAAGTGATTCACTGGGGAAATGAAAATCTGATGAATTCATCAATGTCTGTAGAGTGAAATAATTCTTCCAAGTAATCTATGCCAAGGTCCTGCACCTCCACAACATCTGGAACTGAGAAAGATTCATCCATGCCCAACAAATTGTCATCATTGGCTATCCAGCTCCAAACTTGTGCAGTATTCGACCATTTGAGAGGTTCCTACTCTTCTTCCGGAAACACTACCCCACTGGTCCTTTTTCTAATTATACCACATGCTGATAAATTTTTGAAATTTGCATGAGATGAGAAATATGAAGGACCGAACTAGTCAGACCCTCTTCCTGGATAACAGGGTAATGGAATAACAGACATAGCTTCTGAAGGAAATAATCTCGCCCGAGGCTGGATACAATGAACCAAATTAAGATTCTGAACCAAGGCCTTAGATATGATTTAAAGAGGAAAATTGAGATAAGTAGCAGCTCCCCTCATTTTCAAAGCAGCTTTATCATACGCCATGGCTTCTTCTTCTACGGTATCAAATGTTCCCATCCACAACCTAGCTCCTTGTTGGGTTGAATCCCTTATTTCAGCTGCAACTTTGCCCCAAGGGTGCCTCCAAACCCCTCTGTAATGCTTTGTAGGAAGCTTCTCCACATGGCCATGGTATTTTTCTTCTAACCTACAACTTTGAGTTTCAGTATGCATTAATTCAGAAAACCTAGCCACAGGTTCCAAATTCGAATGACCTGTGAACCTTGTTGAATCTTTTTGTTGTACTGCATCTTTCTGGTTCATATCCTGGCAGCCATTAATCTCATTTATAAGAGAATTAGAGGCTTCAAAGTGCAAATTTGTTAGAAAACTTGCACAAATGAATCTAGTTAGTAAAGGTTGAATACACAACTTTGCAGAGAAAAAACATTAAAAGAAAATCGAAAGAACAAAAGAATGATCCATTAGAAAATAGGTTACAATGCTCATGATATAGCATTACTAGGTGAAGATCCCAAGGTAATGCACCATAGTGGTGATCAATGAGAAGACTCAACACCTACAACAAGTTCCGGAGATAACTAGCCAGTTGCGGAGTGAAAGAAGGAGCAAATAAGGGAGTAAATCATGCAGAAGAACTAACCAGTTGCGGAGTTAAAGAAGGAGAAAATCAGGGAGTAAATCATGCAGAAGAACTAACCAGTTGCAGAGTTAAAGAAGGAGAAAATCAGGGAATAATCATGCAGAAGGAATCCTGCATGTAGTCCAATGCTCTAACCAAGTGTCCGCATGTAGGTGTGCAGTACTTCCAACAACCCCCCTGAACACCACTATGGAGAAAAATAGAAAACGGGCCCTAGAAACTAAGGCCAAAGGTCACCCAAAATACAGTGCAACTTGTACTAAAATTGAGGAAAGAGGGAAAACCTTGTGGGAAAAACCCCCGCTCAAAATAAGATGTAATCAAAAGAAAATATAGTTGCTAAGCAATTGTGTCCTTCACTCCAAGACGATTGCGTAGAGAGAAAAACTTCTGCTCAGTGGATGTCTTGGTGAAGATGTCTGCAGTCTATTCTATGGAAGGACAAAACTACAAATCAATGACCCAATCATGTACTAGGTCTCTAATGTAGTGCGTATGGATCTCTATGCGCTTCGTCCGCTGCCACTATACTGGATCCCTACAAAATTTGAGAGTGCTCTAGTTGTCACACCAAATGACAATGGGCTAGTGGAACTAGATACCCAACATAGTGAGGAAGTGTTGTAGCCACAGAGCATGAATGGTGATGTTGACTACTCCTCTGTACTCGGCCTCAGTTGAAGAGAGAGCAATAGCAGCCTGCTTCTTGCTCGACCAACAGATAGGGCAAGATCCTAGACTGAGTGAATATCCAAAGGTGGGCTTGCAATCAATGCTGTCTCTCACCCAATCAAAATTTGTGAAGCTAAGGAGATTCAATGTAGTGCCTGCTATATAGTGAATCCCGAAGGTGATGGTGCCTTTCACATATCGAAGGATGCGATTGGTGGCATTCCAGTGTAGCTCATGCGACTCCTACATGTATCTGGAAACTGCCCCTACTGCATATGAGAGATTTGGTTTGGAGTGGATGAGGTAAAATAAGCTCCCCACTAGCTTTCAGTAGAGAGTGTTTTCAACTAATGGAGTGTCACCTCAATCCTCAAGGCAGACCCTAGACAGAAAAGGAGTCAGTGGTGGCTTGGAGTCAGTCATGTGAAATCTCTCAAGGAGATCCCGTGCATACTTAGCCTGAGAAAATTTGATGCTTATGGCATCTTGGCTGATCTCAAGACCAAGAAAGAAGTGTAATGGACCCATGTCCATCATCAAGAACCTATTGTGCAAGGCCCTCTTAACTGTAGGAATGGCTGAAACCAAGCCGCTGGTGATTAGAAGATCATCCACATACAAAACTAATATAAGAAGAGAATCATGTGTCCTTAGCTATAAACATTCGGATCAGACTTACATCTTTCGAAGTTTTGTGGTAAGAGAAAAGAATCCATCTTCGCATACCAAGCTCTTAGGGCTTGCTTAAGGCCGTAGAGAGATTTCTTTAGTCTACAAACCAAAGATGGATCTTGAATGAAACCATGTGGCTACTCCATGTAAATCTCCTCTTATAGGTCTCCATGAAGAAAGGCATTCTTCACATCCATCTGATGTACTTACCATCCCTGGGCAGCCGCAATGGCAAGTGTAAGGCGTATGGAATCCATATTTGCTACTAGAGCAAAGGTCTCGTCATAATCAATGCCATGCACTTGTTGAAAGATTTTGGCTACTAGCCTAACTTTTTGTCTAGTGATTTGCCCATATGTAACACTCTTGGTCCTATAGACCGATTTGCATCGAACAAGTTTCCTTCCTAAATGAAGGGGGACCAGATTCCATGTTTGGTTCTCGAGGAGGGAGTTATACTCCTCCTCCATGGCAGACTCCAAAGATGGATGCCTAGAAGCCTCAGCATAAGGTTGTGGATCAGAAGACTCAACCAAATGACAATGTTAGGATGGCGATGGTTCAGTGGTAGTGACAGCAAGAGGAGGCTCAATAAACTTTGAGCTAGTACTCTGCAGATCAAAATTATCCCCCACAAGACCATTTCTAGCAACTGGATGGTCTTGTGCATATATCTCACATAAGCTCCTTGTTCTATGATTTATGATAGGGGAATTTGATTCACTACTGGAAGCTTGATATGGGCTTCGATGTGGATCATCATATGCATGCATCAGATTTGTGTCTGAAGACTCTCTCTTTGCATCTACATGATCTACTGTGGCATCTGCATGCTCTATATCTGCATCTAAGTGTACCGAGTCATAATCTCGAACATGAGGTAGATAAAAGGTGCCTGCATGCAGTAATTGAGGTGCATGTGAAAGACTTTCCTCAAATTTGACACTTCTCTCAATGATGAGCTTGTGCATAGAGGAAATCAGGAGCCGGTATCCCTTCACACCATCAAGGTATCCAACAAAGATGCACTCAATGCTATGTGGATCAAGAGCTTTCCTCTTTTCAGAGGGGATCCTGGCCCATGCTCGGGAGCCGAAAACACGGAAGTGGGTGATCTCTGGTTTAGTGATGCTCTAAGCCTCAAAGGGGGTCTGATCCTCGACATATATATGAGGAGATCTGTTCTAGATGTAGTTAGCACAATTAAGTGCTTCAGCCCATAGCTTATGAGGCAGTAACTTAACATGCAACATGCAGGAAGCCATCTCTTTGAGAGATCATTTCTTTCTCTTAGCAACTTCGTTTTGCTACGAAGTGTATGGAACTATGTACTGCAACTGTATGCCGAACTGAAGGCAAAGGTTCTAAAGTTTTGTGTTAACATATTCCCCCCCATTGTCTGTACGGAGGGCTTTGATCTTTCTCTCTGACTGTGTCTCAACTAGTGCTTTGAAATCTTCAAAGTGCGCAAAAACTTCAGATTTGTTCCTTAGAAGATACACCCAAGTATACCGTGAGAAATCATCAATAAATGTAAGCACATACCTTGCTTTGTTGATGGAAGGATGAGGAAAATGCCACATGAGATCACTATGGATTAGATCTAGAGGAGAGGATGCTCTGTGAGTCTTGCCAGTGTCAAACTTTTGTCTAGGATGTTTGCGAAGGACACACCCTTCACAAACTCCTTTGGAGAAACTGATATTTGGCAAGCCTTCCACCATCTCATGCTTGCTTAGTTGCTACATATACCTATAATTTAAGTGACCAAACCTCTCATGCCAAAGCCTACTATTATCATCAACATGCATAAGCAATAAGGAGGATCGAGATTCAATAAATTCAGAAAATGTATATAGTTTAGCTCCATTGTTTACCTCACCGGTTGCAATTTTGGAGCTGCTATGTAGGTCATATATGTTCTTGCATCTGGAGTGAAATCCACTCTCTTTTCAGTGCCAGAATGAGTGATCTAATAAACTGAAAGTAGGTTTACCAAAATTTCTAGAACATGGTGCACATCTTCAAAGCTTTAGTGTAAAAGTCCCACTCTACCTTTTCTAGTGACCTTAATAGGTGAGTCATCTCCCATGAGGATGGGAGGTCTTTTGCATGAATCCAAAGAGGAATAGACTTCCTTTGTAGCATCCATATGATGTGATTCATGAGAATCTATAATCCATGCATCAGGGGAAGAATTAATTGCAACTAAAGCATGAAAATTGTTACCTTTCCCATGTGGCAGATCCTCAGTTTGCTCCTTGGCGCATTGAGGGATGTGGTCCCCAAGGTTGTGCTTCTGAAGGATTTTTTCCATTTGGTCAATTTGTTTCTTCATGCAAGAGGATTCTGGATGGAATCCTCTTTGACATTAGGTGCATTTGTTTCCTTTCTTCCATTTCTCATTTCTCGAGTCGGAGGAGTCATTGAAGGGCTTGGTGTACCCTTCCTTCTTTGGATTGGAATGCGCTTTTCCCTTGTCTTTTTGTTGCTGATTTTTCTGATTTGAATAAGATGTATGATTTTTATTGTGGTTGCCATCATGCAGAGCAAGTGCATGTGCTTTTGGAGGTTTGATTTTCCTCATGCCAATGAGTTTATCTTGCTCAAAAGTAAGGGACTCCATGAAATCTTTGAGAGAAGGCATAGTGTAGGATTTACCCATTACGAGCCTTACTGAATGAAATGTAGACACAAAGATGGAGTATTTCGGTCCGAGCTTTGACATAATAGAGAGAACTTGGCGACTCTCCTCCTTGGATTTGTCAATTCCACAACCCTTTAGTTGTAGCAATAGATCATTATATTTGGTGAAGAAGTCTTGAATTCTGTCATAGTTTCGTGGATCCAATGACAGCAACTCCACTTTGAGCAGATGTCCTTTCATCTTATACTATTTCTTGTAGAGTTCTTCAACCTTTTTCCAAATCTCATTGGGAGTATTGCAGGAAGATAGATGAAATTGCAACTCTGGGGAGATGCACATGCATATGGATCTATGGGCCTCATCCATGCGGTTGAATTATTTGGATTTCTCTATGGCTGAAGTGGGTTCCACTTCTGCAACCATGGTAATCATGCACAACCCTTTTTGACGAAGGTATTGAGCCATTTGGGTCCTTCCATTTGTGATAGTCGTATGGTGTTACGATCGATGCTTTGGGAAACTCCATTTTTTCCTGTCGATCTTCGATCTCCAATCTGTAATACTTGCAAAATAAAGTACTCGTGCACCTTTTAGCAACCTGTGGGCTCTGATACCATGTAAATGTGTTAGAAAACCTACACAAATGAATCTAGCTAGTAATGGTTGAACACACGGCTTTGCAGAGAAAAAACACTAAAAGAAAATCGAAATAACAAAATAATGATCCATTACAAAATAGGTTGCAATGCTCATGATATAGCATTACTAGGTGAAGATCCAAAGGTAACGCCCCATAGTGGTGATCAATGAGAAGACTCAACACCTACAACAAGTTCCGAAGAGAACTAGCCAATTTCGGAGTGAAAGGAGCAAATCAGGGAGTAAATCATGCAGAAGAATTAACCAGTTGTGGAGTTACAGAAGGAGTAGTAAATCAAGGAGTAAATCATGCAGAAGAACTAACCAGTTGTGGAGTTAAAGAAAGAGCAAATGAATAAATCATACAGAAGGAATTTTGCATGTAGTCCCATGCTCTAACTAAGTGTCCCCTTGTAGGTGTATAGTACTTAAAACACAAAGTCCATAGACAACCATCGTGTCAAAGTGTTCTGAGGTTCATGGGTACTGCTTAATTATGGTAACCTATCCCACCCCATGATATTCTCATCGCCATTAATCTTACTCATTCAACATTCCAGTACCATATTTTCTCCACTGCTAGCTTCATAGTGATGGGAGCAAGTGCTTCCCTTCAAATTAGAGCTTATGACAATCTTGAAGCAGTACAGCCGGATGCAGTACTTATAGTTAGAGAGGAGGAGTATAGTTAGAGAGGAGGAGTTGGTGACCAGAGAGGCCTCACCATCTGAAGTGATAGATGATGAAGACCCCACAAACTTGGCCCATACATTTTCCAGAATCCTATCTCCACATTCCCAAACCTGTTGATCTTTTTGTTCTTGATAATTCATCCTCACACCCTTAGAAACTGGTCCCTCCCTTGGTGTATTCAACTGAACAAATTGCATCCAAAAACTGTGGGACCGAACCCTTTTACCTGAGCGTTGGAGCACAGCGAATGGACTCTCCTTCTTCCCTGAATGCATATTCCCTTCTAAGTCTTGAAACCAATGAGTGGAAATCAATTTTCTGTGTGAAAGAACATTAATAGAGCAACACTTTTCCCTCAATCACCACACGAGATATCCGAATTTCACAGAGGCGTCCAGAAAGGATTTTAAAGGGACGGGAAGATGGCCGCTATTGCTCCAGAAAGTTACTTGCAGAGCAATGAACATCGTGTGTGGACAAATTATAATTTATTGACAGCCCGGCCTTTCAGGAATCGAAGTTGTAGGTGTAATTGTTTAATCGGAGAAGTCGCTGGTATGCATGCCATGCTTCATTTGCATGCAAACTCTTGTGATGAAGACACGCGAAGTGTTACAAAAGTCGAAGTTTGTTATGAAACCGTGTTCGAAGACCTCGTTAGTTCAGAAGTCAAAGACTGTGTGCGAGAAACTTATAATCTGCTTCCGATATTACTAAACATGAGATTTATGAAAGTTTTTACCTTTTTTTAAGTAGCCATTTCTCAGTTCGATTACAATATTGGAGCTAACCTGAGTAAATGTAGAGGAATACAAACAATATTTATTCTCGTTTAGACTTGGTTTATAGAATAGGATTAAAATGTTTACAAATCTCGAAGATGCCTCAACATGTTTGGTTATGTTACTAGTTTCAACCAGATGTAAATTAGTCAAATCTGTCAAATCTTTAAGTTAATTGAATATTTCAATTTTATTTTTTTCCTCCACTGTATAAAATATTATAATATTTGGTTAGGTTAGCAGCTTCAACGAGATGAATTGAAGATTTCATTTTTTATTTTTTCACTATATAAAATATTATAATATTAATAGCCATTTAAGTTTGTATTTAAACCAGTATTTAAACCAGAAAGGCTACATCGCATCAAGTCCCTGCTGTGAGGGGGAGCTTCAAGAAAATGCGTCCGTGGGGAGCTTCAAGAAAAGGCATCCGTATAAGGCAGGAATACCCAAAGACCAACCGATAGTCAGGCTTTAAATCCATCTATTATGTGTAACATTCCTCGTGTCATGTGACTTTGTATGTGAATCAAATCATTACCTGTAAAAAAAATCCATCATAGCAGTGACTCGCACAAAAATCAGTCATATCAGTGACTTAGAACAATATGTAGCTAACAAAAGTCTGTTTTATCTATTTTGTGTGAAGTAAAACATTCAACTTTTAGTTTTACATATTTTTTCAAATTTGTAAAAAAGTTCTTCATGTGTTTTTGAATTGAAAGTGTAAAGTAGAACATTCAACTTTGTTTTTTTTAAGTATTTTTTCAAATTTGTAAAAAAAAGTTCTGTGTTTTTTTAGTATTTTTTCAAATTTGTAAAAAAATTCTTTGTTCTGACTAAGAGAGACTGTAAATAAAGAATCCAACCCATCCAAGCTTTTCTTTTCAAGGTTGTACAAGCGATTATTACAATTATTATGTTGCTTTGTATTACCTTCAATTACAGGAAATATGCCCTGCAACATAAAAAAATATTGTCATGAGTCATAATCACTCTGCCTGTGTATAACATAACTCTTTGATATAAATAGTAAGTCCTTCCTTCTATCTATAGAAATAGTATTTCTCTCTAAATAATAGAGAAGAAGTTATCTCACTATCAAGACCAGTGATAAGAACCTCACTATCAAGACCAGTAATAAGAGAGGATGGTTACACGTTATTATGTCTCAACAAAAATAGCGAAAATAAACTTTGAGTATGAATGTATAGGTAAACAAATTTTAATCTTCAATCCATAGAAATTTCAATACTTTAAAACTATCTTCAATGAAATTACAACAACTGCATGTCCTTGCAATGAAATCACTATAACATACAACTCAAACTCAAAGTCTGACCATAATAAAACATTGTCAAAAGTATCACGAGCATCAACCTCATGCACTATACCAAATAGGAATAAAAATGATGTTTCTGAAAAGGAAACTATTACTGAAAAGAACTAAATACAAGAACTAAGTACAAAATATGAAAAGAACTAAATACAAGAACTAAGTACAAAATATGTTCTGCTTCACCTAAGGTTGATCAAACCAAGTCCCAAGAAAGGTTGATAAAACCAAGTCCCAATAAAAACGGGAGGAAAACCTATAATTCTCTCTACAACCCAAACCAAGAAACCACAACCTAAGACACTAAAACTTTAAGGTGTCGTAGAAAATAGAAAAATAACAATACTAATATATTATGGCTGTACTCATAGCTATATAGATGCATTCCAGATAAAGTAAATGGGCGGCTTGGGCTTTGACAAATGTATTTTGAACTTTAGAGTCTATATTTGTTCAATGTTCAGCCCATCTGAATCCTTGGGAACAAATTCTGAGTAGGTTGGAATACTATTTTGATATAACATGGCTAAGATTGTACTTTTTGGAGGGAAGAAAACGACATCCTTTTTAACCATACAAATATCAAATTTTTCACCAAGAAATGGGATAAATATAACATCACCATGAGGCATCATCCAAATATGATAATAATTACTAACCTTTCCTCTTTGCACACCCTCCTTACAAGCGAAACAAACTCCTGAAAGTAATGTTCAGGGTTTTCGCTCTCTTCAACTTCTTGAAGAGAATGAAACTTACCACAATTAGCCATTGTTTCAATTTCTCAAGTGTGTGCCAAAAAATGCACCTGTGAAAAGCTAAATTATCTAGGCAAATTGCAATAGAAACACAAACTAGAAATAGCCATATATACCTCCCACTTCAATATACTCAGTCACATAATGGTGTTCTATGGTCATCTTAAACAGGGTCTATTGCTCATCTGTGACTTTGATGAGTCATCTTGAACAAGGTCTGTTGTCCTTATGAGACTTTGATCTACAAAATTATGCATTTTTACACCAAACCCATTTGGTTGAAGTGCACGAGATTTTATATTTTGAAGATTGAAATGAACCCTTTAAGGGATACTGGATTGAGCTGTGTACTATACTAGTAAACAATATGGTGGCTAGCAGCAATAAGTGTAGAGAAAGTAGATGTGAGAAAGAGAATTAAAGTCCTAAGAAATGTGTCAGTGATCGAGGGCCAGTTGGAGTAAGGGGTAAAGCAGGTTTTGATTGTGATGAACGTAGTGATGATGACTATATTGAATGGAGGTGGGATCGGCCATATTTTGGGAAGACGTTAGTAGGAGAAAACTAAATATGAAAAGAGCAGAGTCCAAAGAATTCGAGTGCGATATGTCTGGTATTAATGCCTAAGCTTGGAATGAGCTTGAGTCCTCTTTTATAAATTCCAACTGCTTCCCCTGCATCTTCCTTCCCGTATTCAAACAGTGGAGAATTTGCTATCCTTTGAAGTCAAATCCTCTTATCATAGATTATTAGGGATTCTAGTTGAAGATTCAAAGAGTATCTCCATCATGAATAGTGCAGAACAACGAGGAAATTTGGCCAATGATTCTGTCTTTTTCACTCCTTATGAGTCCTTTGATGTTACTCCTTATGATTCATGTGAAGCTAGCCAGGAGTTGAACCCAGAACTGTATGAGGTCATCACAGGAATAAGGGAGAAATATAGCAATGAAGCTACTGCATCCACATCAATGGAAGAATGTAAATGTAATAACGAGCCTAAATCTAAGTGTCATTTGGCAATGCTCAAGAAAGCTAAGAAGCTGTTGGATTCTACTCATTCAAAACAAACAAACAGCTTCATCCCACAAGCCGAAAGCTTCAAGAGCATATCTCAAGTCCATTTTCTCCAAGGCATCTAATACCAGAGGGGAAAATCAGCAGCAGGAGTATGAGTTTTGTTATGGTATGACGCCCCTGGATGATCAGGTAGATCCACTATGTGACACAAAAAACATGGTCTTCAAGGCTACGAGACACATAAAACACTAGATGAAGGTCATGAAGTTAGGGTCTGCAAATGGAAGCATCATGAACATTTAGAGAGAGGGCTATCATGTGGCAGTTGTAGTATCCATAAGCATTCACAAGGAAAACTCATATATTTTAGCTGAGAATCATGAGATTAATCATCGCAAACTAGGAATAACCTATATGGTTGCTTATTCTATTGAAGCCTATGTATGGATTTTGCACATATACATTGTTTCCATGAAATGTTGACCTTGGCAAACGCCAACTCTTAGCAATTGGATCAAATCTACTTCAAGGATGAGGTTCACACATGGGTTCCATAAACAATAGAATTTAAAAGACAGAAGAGTGAAAGAATGGAAAACTTACCTTGCATCTTGTAGGATGTTTTAACATGGTTTGCTCTAAAGCTGTAGGTTATGCAATAAGACAAGTAACTTGGTGATCAAACAAATAATAGAGCAAGCATTCCTTGTTGAGGGTCTTTGAAATTGTTGTCAATGGATGCCCTTCACAAAGAAAATTATTGTCCCTCGATGCCCTTCACAAAGAAAAATGACACTTGTTAATTGAGTTAGGTGACACTAGTCTATTGAGTCATGCAAGGATGGATTAAGTTCTGTTGGATACTGTTTAAACAAGGATGGATTGAATTCTCTTGGATACAATTTAAATTTTCACGTGAATCAAAAAATAAGAAATTAACTACCTAATCATTATTCTCGGGCATGTTTTCTAACCGAGAGAAGGTACAGAGCATAACCTTCTGCTCTGGGCGCGGATGGATCCATGCAGACATCATAACATTATCATACCCCCAATAAACCCTTGTGAAGTGATTTGTAAAATAATATTGAATGAACCAAATATTTAAAGGATGACCTCTAAGCCATGTAGGCCCCATGGATCCACTTTCCTCATCTCTATATTTTCCACAAGCCATCATGCCACTTTCCTGGGCACTCTATTTTGTATAACATGCCATGAAACACGTGGATGAAGCCACATGAAACATAACATGCCATGGAATACGTGGATGAAGCCACATGAAGTTATCTGTAAACAAAGCTTGCACGTAAAATAAAAAAACGTATTATGGCCAGAAGCATTAGTTCTATAAGTATCGATAGAGCTAGTGTACCCCAACTCGGTTCCAAGTAAAGATTGAAAGCCTGCAATGACCCTTTCTATTAGGGAGCCATACCTCTTTCCATATCTACCACTTTCGATTAGAGAACCATACCCCTTTCCATATCCAATTGATCGAGACCAGTAAATGATATAGTGAATGATGCCAATGAGCTTATTGATCTAGTGAATGGCATATAGTATAGAGTTTTTCCATTCTAATTAGCAACATCAGGGAAAACAATGTATAATATAGAGTTTCACTAGGTTACATATTTCCTTTCGTCTCTATATACAATTAATCAAGGTTCCACTACCTGTATTTTTATTTTGTCTATTGTTCTATTAAAAAAATAGTGTTGTTTCATTTAAAAAAGAGTGTGATAAATCTCTCTGAAACAGAGACAGTCTTAAAGATAGCCAAGATAGCCGAGACAGTATCAGAGATAGCCGATAGGAGGGAAGAGATCCTAAATAGAGAACGATCCCAGTACGCAATAGCTTACAAGTATGAAATACATGTACATCCTGTGTAAGTGCCTCGCCTCTAGCCACCTACACATATCTCCCATCTACACATATCACCCATCTAGCCATCGAACTAAATCATCCTTCCGCCAACCCTCTAGCCATCTAGCCATGCAATATGTATTAGAAGCAGGACCAACCAAACTCAAATCATCGACTAGTTGGCTCAGAAGAAATAGATGAAAATGGGCTAGCTCGTAGCAGTTGAGATGGGAGCTCTTATCTCTCGAATGAAGGGCAGGATGCAAGGATCTTCACTATAGATTGAATCGGTCGATTTAGTAAGTGGCCTGCAAAGGTTTCGAAGAAGGGTAAACTATTGTAGAGAAAGGTGATCCTCCTCTCGCCATGCGCATGTGCATATTCATGCAAGCCCTCCTCTTGCCACATCCATCTTCATGCAGGCCACCTATCTGCCCATCTTCATGTAGGCAACCTGTCTGTCCAAAAGTACAATGTCCCAAGCATTATCCTAAGCATTAAATGCCTAGCATTAATGCTAGCTTTAAGTGGATGTTTTAAAGTGATCTAACATTGATTGGAAAAAAATAAATATATATATATATATAATATATATATATATTATTATATATATAACCTATGTTTTTTTCCTCCCCACTTCAAGAAGAAGAAACGAAATAAACACGATCAATTACTATGTGATTCCAAAAAATTTTCGGTATACTCCATCAAATAAGACTAAGAAAAACAACTCAACTAATATTAACATCGTTTTTTTCAATTACTATAATCCCATACCACGACAGCAAGACCTAATAAAAATAAATTTGTTGACTTCCCACTTAAATTCAATTCTATTGAATATCTTAAACATATATATCAACTCATATACACACTATATATATTTTAATATTAATCTTTACTTTAAATGGCAAGCAAATAATAACATAAAGCAAGGAGTTTGAATTCATTTAATAAGGATGATGGGAAGCTTTCAAACGTTATTCCTAACGAGACTTCAAAAATTGACCGATTGTTTTTTAATTTTATTTTTAATTGAAAATTTAATGTGTATATCTTTATTTTTAATATAAAATAAACAATATTTATAGTTTTATTTTTTATTTTTATTATATATTTTGTGTCGATATATATATTTTACAATTTAATAGGAGGAGATAGTGTAATTTTGTTTGATGTTAACTATAACATATATTTTTAAAATAAAAATAAATAAAATTCGAAATTGTGAGTTATATAAGAAGAAAAATAAAATATATATATATGGGGTTAAGTTTAATTAACATGATAAAATATTAATTAATCTCAATTTAAAGTGTGTTTAATGAGTTGATTTTTAATATTATAACCTAGAAAAAAATAGATGTAGTTAAAAATATCACTCTCATTCTAAACCATGAATAAAATATTTCAATGTCTAAGTGAACTAACATAATTTAATATCAACTTAAAAAGATAAAATAATTAAAAGTATTTTTTTTTTATATTTTCACTTTTGAATATAAGGTAGATGCACAATTCTTGTACTTTTAAAATATTTCAATGCAATACTTAAATGAACCATTTAAATATCCATGCAACACTTAAATAAAATATTTAAATATCCATGTTAAATAATGTATTTCAATATCAACTTTGTATATAGAGAAAGTTGAAAAAAATGAGGAGCATGATAAAATATTTCAATGTTTAAAGATAATAAATAATTGAAAGTAAAAAAGTTCAATTACTTCCTAATAATAAGATGAATACATAATTGAAAGTAAAAAAGTTCATTTACTTCATAATAATAAGATGAATACCTCCCATGATATTGAAGTCTTATGCTGTCACAACTCCTATCCGAATAAAATATTCATAAAAATAAAATTTTAATTGGCTTTACATTAATCTACATGATATATTTACCATGCCAACCTTATATGGTAAATATTATGGTCATATCAACCTTACACTCAATCCTTTATTCAGTCTGTGGATTTTAAGTACCAGAGGTTATTACTGTTGGTACGATGGCGGTTTGATTTTTCCAAAATGAATTAATGTCAACTGCCCAAGAGCATGACAGGTGGACTTCCCTCGAGATTTTCTTACCCCATTTGCACTGGCACTCCCGGAAACTACTGTTGATAGCTGTTGACATTTAATACTTCCTATAGGGAAGTCGATCCTCAGGACTCTGGAGAAAATCGACGGAGGGTATTCACTTCCCTCCATCGAACGGTGGATAAGCACTGTCCTGTTATACAAGGCAACGTCTAAGGGTTTAGGGCTTCATTTGTGTTTGCAAGCCCACCTCCAGAGGGTTCCTCCGGCTGTGGCATTGATACATTCCATTCGAAGGTGAGCCGATACAAAGATTTGTTCTTGCCCATTCTGTTCGAAGGTGAGCCGATACCGAGATTTATTCTACCCATTTCGTTCGAAGGTGAGCCGAAGGCTTTGACCTTGCTCAGCAACGCAGGTAACATTCATGCTTTCTATTTCTTTACGTTAATCCTGAATTGATTTAGATTTTTATGGTAGCTGAGGATGGTTCTAACCGATTTCACTGTGTGAATGGAAGAGCCTGGATCGTTCGTCGCCGAGGATGGAAGGGTAACTGCCCTTGCTCATATGTAATGATAAACTTCCCAGCTGAGTTCTACCGAACCCTTGCTACCTCGGCTATTGTTTGGCAGGATGCCGGTTCCACAGCTTGACCATAATCATTTCATTGTCAGGTTCAGTGACAGTTTCGGAGGATGCTTACGATTGTTCTCAGCTATGTGAGCCATCCATAGGCATTCCTAATGAGGCTTCCATCCTCGTAAAAGTTAAATGACTGTATCGCTATGTATTTTGTTTATTTGAGGACAACAGTACGGTAATTATTTGGATTTAATATATGTTCAGTACTGGTTATATAATGGTTAACTGGTCGAGAGTTATTTGGATATTGTTTTTGTTCTGCTATAAGGGTTTTGTTGTACTCCTTCGGCCGGGTCCTAACCCGTCTGCATGCTCTTGAACAAAATTTACTGTTAATATAAAATACGGTTTATATTTTCCTTCTATGCTTCTTTGGTTCTACTGTAAGTTATGAAATTTGGAGCCTGGGGTTTCGAATCCTTAGGATAGTTCTGCGGATTCAACCTACAGGTCTTGGCATGGAGGAATTTCTTTTATTTGGAAACATTTTCTTTCATAATTCACACAGCTATTCTTCTGTTAAGAGATTTACATATATTCGATTTCGTTGTTTTGGTCGATATATATATTAGTGCGCAGCATTAAGAATGCCTGAGAAAGATTCTTATTAAAAGGTTTTCAATACTTGAAATTTCTTTCATTCGGCTCTCCTTATTCTGCCATGATTGTTTTCATAAAGAATCGAGGTCATTCGGTTTGGACTGTTATAGTGTTTGAATTAGTCCTTCGGGTTCTAAACGTTTCCGTTCATTACTTGCTTGAGAAAGTATCTGTGTATGCATATGCCGAGTGATGATTATATTCAAGGTTCTTGCAGTTGATTTATACGTTTCCGCCGACCACATTTTGACTCTATGAGGTTCTACGGCGTTGTATCGACATTGACCTAGGCTTTAACTATAATGTTATGTCCTGATATTTCTATTGGGTATTTATTTATTTGTACTGAAATTTCACTACAGTTTTTCTTTAAAAGAACTTCCCTGATATACTCAATCGCAGAAGATTTTGCTTTATTCTTCTCTATCATGGGTCTCCAGAGCTGTATACCTTTACTTCTAAAATTTGTTTACAATTTTTTCTACTTACAGTTTACTATTTCCGATTCACTGTGATCACAGACTATGAATATTTTTTCTCTTTTTCTAATGTAACCTACAGCCTTCCAGGTTTCTTTTATTGGTTCTTCAGGGGTTATAGGAGTCTTAACGGACACTTGTAAACTTCTTAAACGTAAGAACCCCTACTCCTAGCTTAATTGAGTTTTACCAATATTGTTTCCGAACAGGGTCCATAACCATGTCTCGTACAGAATACTGCTAGGTCTTCTTTTAAGAAAATAGTTTATCTATATACCTAATACCACCATCGTGGTGCTCCTTATTGATACAATCTTTTATGAACAAAGATGGAATCCACAGTCATACTTACCTGTACTTCTGCTCTCACCATTCCCACACCTCTCCAGAGTTTGGGAAACTGTTTTCTTGCTTGTCTTTCCTCCCGTCCACGAGACTCGTCAATAAAACTGAGTCTCCCCCCAAGCGTATTTTCCAGACCACTTCCTTCAGCAAATTTAGTGCACCATCTGTGCCATGCTATCTGGTCTTCCCCAGACTTAGCATGCTTTCTTTTCTTTCTCCTCTCTGTTCCTGAACAAACCGGTCTCTTTTCCTTCCCCATATTTACAAAGGGAAGAAGAAAAGATAGTTAGGGTTTTCCCTCTTCTCTTGGCAACTGCTTTTTTTTTAACATTATCAAGAAAAGAGAATAACTTCCTCATGTGAAGTTACTATATGTGATTTACTTAATCCATGCTCAAATTCTGAATTAGTAATATTTCAATCATTACAGAAAACAATAATCCTTGTTCAATGTTTTTACCTATAATGGTAACAACAGAAGAATTATTTTATAAATTTATCGGGGTCATTACATCTCCTCCCCCTGAGACTGGACATCATCTCGATGTCTCTCAGCCAGGAACAGTCCTGGATAGGTCCTTTTCATTAGTGCTTCATCTTCCGAAGTGGCCTCCTCAAGCCCAAAATGTCACCATTGTACTTTAACTTGGGTAATAATTCGTCTCCGCAGCTGCACTTCTCTCCGGTCGAGGATGCTCAGAGGCTCGACCAGGACCTCTCCTTCCGGTTCGACCCGCAACATGCAGCATTCTAAGTTAGTTTTTTTTTAAACAAAATGATTCCTTTGTCAAGTTTATTGTCGCAACAATTCCCACCTGAATATCCTGCCATCTGATCACGTGCCTAGGGTCATATACATATTTTCTTAATACTGACACATGGAAAACATTGTGAACTCGGATGTGGCTTGGCAGGGCGAGTTGGTAAGCCACTGGTCCGATTCTTGCCAAGACTTGGAAAGGTCCACAGTATCGGGGTGCCAATTTGGCACACCCCCTCCACTGCAAAGTACTCATTTTGGCTTGAATTCTGATGTAAACATGGTCTCCAATTTGGTATTCCTTAAATCTTCTTTTCTAGTCAGCAAATTTTTTTTGTCTGTCTTGAGTAGCTTTCAAATTAGCACGTACCCTTTTCACAATATCTTCCATGTGTTTAAGCATATCAGGCCCTAAACTCAACCTATCTTCAGGTCCACCCCAGCTTGAAGGTGTACAACATTTCCAGCCATACAGAACTTCGAAAGGACTCATTTGCGTCGAGGTATGATACCCATTGTTATACGCGAATTCTACCAAGTGTAGATATACTTCCCACAACATAGGTTGCTGCATTATGTAAACCCTTGACATATCCTCAACCACTTGGTTTACCCGTTCTGTCTATCCATCAGTTTGGGGATGATATGATGTACTAAAGTTTAGCTGAGTTCCTAATTCAGCAAATAACGTTCTCCAAAAGGCTGATGTGAATTTAACATCACAATCTGAAATTATTGTTTTTGGAAGCCCATGTAACTTGAACACATTCTGCATAAAAATATGAGCAATCTGTGTAGCCTTGTACGTAGATTGCACAAGTATAAAATGTGCAGCTTTACTCAACTTGTCTACTACCACCATAATGGAATCGTTGTTCCTCTTTGTCTTAGGTAATCCAGTGATAAAGTCCATGGAAATCGTTTCCCATTTCCATTCTGGAATAGGTAATGGTTGCAATAATCCTGTTGGGTGCTGATGTTTTGCTTTAATTTGTTGGCATTCTAAGCACCGCGCCAAGTACTCAGCCACGTTCTTCTTCATTCTTGGCCAAAAATATTTTTTCCGAATTGCAGTGATCATTTTTTGGTAGCCCGGATGACTTGCATAGTGGCTAGTGTGGAATTCATCCAATATCAGATTTTTAATACTGCTTTGGTTTGGTACATATATCCTTTTCTTGTAGTACAACATCCTTGCATCATCCAACTCATATTCTGGCTGGCTTTTCTCACAGCCAGACTGTTGTAATTGCTGTTTTATTTGCTGGTATTCAACATCTTGCTCTACTGTTTCCTTTATTATTTCCCAAAGAGAACTTTTCCATCCACTGAGAGAGATTTCGTACAAGTTTTGCACCTTTCGACTTAAGGCATCTGCCACTCGGTTTTCCTTTCCTTGCAAATGTTTAATATCAAAATCAAAGCTGCTTAAAAAGTCCACCCACGGAGCTTGCCTAGCATTTAAAGTGGGCTGGCTAAAATAATTGGTTAAACTATGATGGTCAGTCAGCAATAAAAACTTCCTTCCCATAAGGTAATGCCGCCACATTTTTAAGGCATGTATAACAGTAGCCAACTCCAAATCATAAGCAGAATATTTCTGTTCATGCTCTTTTAACTTTCTTGACTCATACGCAATCACTTTACCTTCTTGCATTAATACGCCCCCCAATCATTCTTTGCTTGCATCAGTGCATACAACATAGTCCTTGTCAGGATCAGCTATACTCAAAATAGGTGTTGAGGTAAGCAGATGCTTCAATTGCTCAAAGCTTCTCTAATAGTTTAGGGTCCATTGTAATCTCTCCCCTTTTTCTGCAAGGAAGTGATAGGGAAAGCCACTTTGGAGAAACCCTCCACAAACCGTCTATAATACCCGGCTAATCCCATAAAGGACTGAATATCCGCTACATCCCTTGGTATATGCCACTCCATTATGGCCTTTATCTTTTTTGGATCCACTGCAATCCCATCTTTGGTGATCACGTGACCCAAGTACTGGATTTCTTCCTTAAAGAAATCACATTTACTAAACTTAGCGTATAAATGGTGCTCTCGAAGGTTCTGTAGCACCATTCTAACGTGTTCCTGGTGCTCTTCGATGGTGCAGGAGTATATTAATATATCATCGATAAATATCAGCATGAATTGATCCAGATATTGATGAAAAATGTTGTTCATTAAACACATGAAAGTTGCAGGAGCGTTGGTTAATTCGAAAGGTAGTACCATGAATTCATAATGTCCATACCTTGATCTGAAAGCTGTTTTAGCAATATCCTCCTCTTTAATTTGCATCTGGTGGTAACCTGATCGCAAATCAATCTTAGAGAACATGGTTGCACCTCTCACTTGGTCAAACAGTTCGTCAATCCGCGGTAAAGGATATTTATTTTTTATGGTCAATTTATTGAACTGACGGTAATCAATGCACATCCGAAGGGTTCTGTCTTTTTTCTTGACAAATAATACTGGGGCTCCCCATGGAGACGCGCTTGGTCGAATATAGGTTTTATCTAGTAATTCTTGCAGCTGCATTTTCAATTCTGTTAATTTGGGCACACTCATTCTTTAGGGTTCTCATGACACTGGGGCTGCGCCCGGTACCAGCTCAATGGTAAAATCTATATTCCTTTTTGGCAGTAGTCTGGGAATCTCTTCCAGAAATACATATGCAAACTCTTGTATTATAGGAATATTATCCAATGTAGCTGTTCTGTCCTTGGAATCCGCATAACCTACTTGAATAGCATAAATCTGGCGCCCGTATCGGATACATTTTGCTAGTTGGGTTGCGGTTATTGGTCGGACCTGCACTGGTCGCTTAATTCCTTGCATTTCTTTTCTAGCTCCATGTTGATCTTTATAATAAATAATCTTGGTTTTACAATCAACTAACGACCAGTGTCTTTCCAACCAATCCATGCCAATTAAAATATCATATGAACCGAGGGGGAGTACGTTCAGATCAGCCATTACTGGTTGTCCAGCTATGGTGAAAGAACAATCATTGATTTTTGCTCTTACTCGCCTCTTGGCTCTCGTAGCTTGTTGTACTAGCCATGGGTTTTTGAATTTAACAGGTTGCAATTTACAGCGTTCCACTACCTTTGGACTCACATAACTTAGTGTAGCCCCTGGGTCAATTAAAAAAGCTATGGTAAGGTCTGAGATTTTACCTTCAAATTCGACCATGGTTGGTTGATATTCCACCTGTCGATCATCCAGAGTTGCATGAATTCTTGGTACGCTACGTCCAACTTCGCCGACTATTGAGGCTTCATGGATCTGAGATAGTTGTTCCGTTCCCTTCCGCTATGGACAATTTTTGACGTAATGTGATCCCCCACAACCCCAGCACTGCATTGGAGGCCTTGCTTCCCCTTCGGTGTCCAATCTTGCATGCTGCTCGCTAACCCTAGATTCATTCGCTGTCCTAAATTTGGATGCAGTTCTTGGTGTACTTCTGCTGTTTGGTCCCTTGCCATTTCCCTTGTTTCTGCCACTGCGATTTCCTTTATTATGTCCGATTGACTTGAAGCCCTTTTTCTCATTCCATTTTCTGCCAGCAATCTCCCATTTTTGTTTACTTTGTTGATAACAGATCTTGTCTTTACGAATTGCTTCGTCCATTGACTTTGGATTGTCAAACTCAATCCTCTCCCGCATATACGGTGGCAGATTGCTAACCAATCGTTGCATTTTTGCTTTTTCCTCTCTTATATATGGCACATAGCGGAGAAAGGAGGTAAAACGGGTGATAAATTCGTCCATAGTATGCTGTCTTAACCGTAGATCATGGAATTCTCTTCCCTTTTCATCGTAGAAGCGCTCGGTCAAATATCTCTCCTTAAAGTACCTTTGAAAAATTTCCCAAGTAATTGTTTGCTCAGTTACTCCCCTTACAATCTTAACTTCTTCCCACCATAGGGTGGCCTTTCCCTGCAATTGAAAAATAGCCAACCGTGCTTTAAGGTTATGGTCATACTCGTAAAGCTGAAAATACTTATTCATATTAATTACCCATGCTTCAGCTGCTTCTTCCTGTTCCCCGTCAAAGTGTGGTGGTTTCATTTTGCGGAACTCTACTTGCAACTCCACCCTTTGCCTTTTTGAAGTTTGTTGTTCAAATGCATTGTCAAAATGTTCCTCTTGTTCTTCTGATCTCTCAGGGGGTATATGCTGCTTCTGTTCTTCTGATATTCTCTATTGTTCTATGCTAGGATTAATTGGCGGCTGGTTCTGCCTGTTAGACAAACTTTTTAAAATTCTTTCCTGTTCCATTGTTAATCCTGCATTATCTTCTCGTAACCGAGCCATTTCATTCTTAAGCTCCTGCACTGTCTCCAAAATTGCCTGGTTTATAACTCTGGCTTCTTCCCCGAGCTGCACCCATAGCTCAGGGTTGTTTTCGGGACCATGTGCTCCCTGTCCCATCGCATATCTACGAGATGTACTATCTGTCCTCCACATACTCCAGCTCCTTGGACTTCTGGTCCTGTACTTGATCATGAAGTTAAATAACAACAATGAAAGAAACATTAGCATGCTATTAGCAACTAAACAGTTAGATGTATTTTTATCATTGATAACATTTATGTATGCCACTGTTATATATATATATATTATATAATATATATTATATATATATAATATATTATAATATATATATATATATATATATATATATATTTATTTTAGTTTTATTTTCCCAAAGGCCCCAGTTTTGTAACTGGGCTCTGATACCACATGTCACAACTCCTATCCGAATAAAATATTGATAAAAAAAAAATTAATTGGTTTTACATTAATCTACACGGTATATTTACCGTGCCAACGTTATATGGTAAATATTATGGTCGTATCAACCTTACACTCAATCCTTGATTCGGTCTGCGGATTTTAAGTACCAAAGGTTATTACTGTTGGTACTGGCAGTTTGATTTTCCCAAAATGAATTAATGTCAACTGCCCCAGAGCATGATACGTGGACTTCCCTCGAGATTTGCTTACCCCATTTGCGCTGGCACTCCCGGAAACTACTATTGATAGCTGTTGACATTTAATACTTCCTGTAGGGAAGTCGATCCTCGGGATTCGGAGGAAATCGACGGAGGGTATTCACTTCCCTCCATCGAACGGTGGATAAGCACTGTCATGTTATACAAGGTAGCGTCTAAGGGTTTAGGGCTTCATTTGTGTTTGCGAACCCACCTCCAGAGGGTTCCTCTGGCTATGGCATTGATACATTCCATTTGAAGGTGAGCCGATACAGAGATTTGTTCTTGCCCATTCCGTTTGAAGGTGAGCCAATACCGAGATTTTTTCTATCCATTTCGTTCGAAGGTGAGCCGAAGGCTTCGTCCTTGTTCAGAAACGTAGGTAACATTCATGCTTTCTATTTCTTTACGTTAATCCTGAATTGATTTAGATTTTTATGGTAGCTGAGGATGGTTCTAACCGATTTCACTGTGTGAATGGCAGAGCTTGGATCGTTCGTTGCTGAGGATGGAAGGGTAACCGCCCTTGCTCATATGTAATGATAAACTTCCCAGCTAAGTTCTACGAACCCTTGCTACCCCGGCTATTGTTTGGCAGGATGCCGGTTCCATGGCTTAACCTTAATCATTTCATTGTCAGGTTCAGTGATAGTTTCGGAGGATGCCTACAATTGTTCTCGGCTGTGTGAGCCATCCATAGGCATTCCTAATGAGGTTTCCATCCTTGTAAAACTTAAATGACTGTATCACAACATATTTTTTTTATTTGAACACAACAGTCTGGTAATTATTTGGATGTAATATTTGTTCAGTACTGGTTATAAAATGGTTAACTGGCTGAGAGTTATTTGGATATTGTTTTTGTTCTACTATAACGGTTTTTTTGTACTCCTCCGACCGGGTCCTAACCCGTCTGCATGCTCTTGAACAAAATTTATTGTTAATATAAAATACGGTTTATATTTTCCTTCTGTGCTTCTTTGCTTCTACTGCAAGTTATGAAATTCCAAGCCTGGGGTCTCGAATCCTTAGGATAGTTCTACTGATTCAACCTACAGGTCTCGGCATGGAGGAATTTCTTTTATTTGGAAACATTTTCTTTCATAATTCACACGGCTATTCTTTTGTTAAGAGATTTACATATATTCTATTTTGTTGTTTTGGTTGATATATATATTAGCGCGCAACACTAAGAATGCCTGAGAAAGATTCTTATTAAAATGTTTTCAATACTTGAAATTTCTTTCATTTGGCTCTCGTTATTCTGCCATGACTGTTTTCGTAAAGAATCAAGGTCATTCGATTTGGACTGTTATAGTGTTTGAATTAGTCCTTCGGGTTCTAAACGTTTTCGTTCATTACTTGCTTGAGAAAGTATCTGTGTATGCATATGCCGAGTGATGATTATATTCAAGGTTCTTGCAGTTGATTTATACGTTTCCGCCGACCACATTTTGACTCTATGAGGTTCTATGACGTTGTATCGACATTGTCCTGGGCTTTAACTGTAATGTTATGTCCTGATATTTCTATTGGGTATTTATTTATTTTTAATGAAATTTCACTACAGTTTTTCTTTAAAAGAACTTCCCTGATATACTTAATCGCAAAAGATTTTGCTCTGTTCTTTTCTATCATGGGTCTCCAGAGCTGTATACCCTTACTTCTGAAATTTGTTTACAATTTTTTTTACTTACAGTTTACTATTTCCGATTCACTGTGATCACAGACTATGAATATTTTTTCTCTTTTTCTAATGTAACCTACAACCTTCCAGGTTTCTTTTATTAGTTCTTCAGGGGTTACAGGAGTCTTAACGGAAACTTGTAAACTTCTTAAACGTAAGAACCCCTACTCCTAGCTTAGTTGAGTTTTACCAATATTGTTTCCGTACAGGGTCCATAACCATGTCCCGTACAGAATACTGCTAGGTCATCTTTTAAGCAAACAATTTATCTATATACCTAATACCACCATCGTGGTGCTCCTTATTGATAAAATATTTTATGAACAAAGATGGAATCCACAGTCATACTTACCTATAGTTCTGCTCTCACCATTCCCACACCTCTCCAGAGTTTGGGAAACTGTTTTCTTGCTTGTCTTTCCTCCTGTCCACGGGACTCGTCAATAAAACTGAGTCTCCCCCAAGCGTATTTGCCAGAACACTGCCTTCAGCAAATTCAGTGCACCATCTGTGCCATGCTATCTGGTCTTCACCAGACTTAGCATGCTTTCTTTTCTTTCTCCCGTTTGTTCCTCAATAGCCTGGTCTCTTTTCCTTCCCCATATTTACTAAGGAAAGAAGAAAAAATAGTTAGGGTTTCCCCTCTTCTTGGCAACTGTTTTTTTTTTAACGTTATCAAGAAAAGAGAATAACTTCCTCATGCGAAGTTACTATATGTGATTTACTTAATCCATGCTCAAATTCTGAATTAATAATATTTCAATTATTACGAAAAACAATAATCCTTGTTCAATGTTTTTACCTATAATGGTAACAACAGAAGAATTATTTTATAAATTTACTGGGGTCATTACATATGCACTAAGATATCTCAAGTTCAAATCACCTAGATTTACCTATGTTTGTGGAAGAGTCATAGACAGGTACTTAAATAATAGAAAGACCCATTTGCAGATTCCTTTAGAAATAAAAGAAAAGAAAATAATAAAAATAAAACATGAAACTTCATGTAGACCTAGGTTGAAGCCCCATTGGTGTGACTCAGTCTATGGGAGGAGGAGAACATATTGTAGGTCTATTTTACATTTTGGCTTTTTATTTTTATTCTTTTCGGAAATAAATATCAATTAATTTTGTCTAAAATCTAATAAAAATCTATTATAATTGCAACATTAAGATGTGTAACCTATACCATCTAAAAGCTTAAATAATATTATATATTAGTTTAATCCAAAGTTAATTTTTAATATAAAAATATATAATGAATAGTAAAACTTAATAGATTAATTAAATCATATATATATTAAATGATAATGATTTTTGTTTTTTTTATTAACAAATACACATTTTTCTTTTTCTTATTTTTATTTAATTTTATATTTTGTTATTTCTAATATATTTTTATTAAGAAAATTTTAGGGGCTAATATTCACAAGTGGACTCATGCATACTAACTCATGGGGATGTAATGCTTGCCCTCTAGTCGCGAAAAATGCCCTCAGTTGGCTTCTTACTTGTGAAAGGGAACACACTGAATTGAGAGATGGGATGAACAAATTGTGAAAGCATCTCCAAAGCATCTCCAATAAAGGAGGATTGAGGCATGCTAAATGCACAAGCATAATGTAGGGAGGAGCAACAAAATTCAGCAACTTGAAGAAAAAGTGGATGCAGAAAGGAGCAAGAAAATTCAACAACTCGAAGACAAAGTGGATGTAGAAAAGAGCAAGAAAATTCAATAACTCGAAGACAAAGTGGATGTAGAGAGGAGCAAGAAAATTCAGGAACTCGAGGACAAAGTGGATGCACTCAATATCAAGATTGATGAACTCCAAATTTAGCTTTGCTATGAAGGAGACCCAACCAGCCGAAAAAACATGGGAATTAATCTCAACTAGCCAACCCGTTTGAATGTGTTTGAATGTCTAGTTTTAAATGCATTTTGTTACTATCGCAATATGTAAAGTCTACACTAGTATATTAATGATAATGGATTGAAAATGTAAATCTCCAGTAGTACTCTTTCTTGGGAAGTGAGCTAATTTTGCAACCTTTTTCCAAAAAAAAATTAGCCAATTTTCTATTTTTCCTAAATAAATTTTACACTACAAAGATATTTCACCTCAAAATTCAGCAAAAAATTATATAGACTAATATAAAATTATTAGAGATCTAAATATTTTTACAAAATTATTACTCAATATTTTATAATTTGCATGTTATGGACTAGGAATATTCTCCAAAATTTCTAACTTGATTTATATAGTTTTGAGTGGGTGTAATAGTTAAGAGCATGTATGAGAAGGTATGCCTACTTTTGCAAAAAAAAAAGAAGTTTCATACACCAATTTGGTGTCTCACTTAACTATAACTTTAAAATAAATAATAATATAATAAAATAAAAGTAAAAATTTTAATTAAAAACTATGACATATTTAACTTTTTATTAAATAATAATATAATAAGATAAAATAGAATTTTATTAAAATTATTTAGATATTAACTTTTTATTAAATAATAATTATAATAAAGATAAAAATAAAAATTTTAATTAAAATTATACATATTTAACTTTACATTAATTAATAAATGATAAATATTTGGTAATTAAAATAGAATTAATGCGGAGTCAATATGAAAACCATCTCTACAATTCTGACCATTGGACTCTACCCAAGATTATAAAGATTGCTAATTTTATCTCGATGCCTTTGCTAATCGGATTTCGTGAACACACAATATCGTTTCTCTGGTAAACGAATTTATAGAACTTGTTATTTATCATAACTTATCTCGTTCATGAACATCGGGATATAAAAGGGTAATTCAGAATAGTTTTTGGTAGGCTGATATTTAGTCGAACAAATTTTAGGAGAGGGGTAGTTCCAGTGGCCATCGCTTGCAACACAAGTCTGGAGAACTTTGATCCAGAGGGTTTAACCGGCTTGGCTTCATACTTTCATCATACATTGTATGATCGCCGCTTGGCTAGAATACTCATGATTGGTTGGCAAATTAATATAATAAAATACCCTCATCGTAGCTTGATGTCAAGTACTATGGTTACGGAGAATACACATGATTGGGATAGTTATCCTCGGCTGACTGAGTATGTTGCAGACATTTATTTATTGTCAAATGCATGCACTTATCGACTTTTAATCTCTATTCGACTATATGACCAGATTATTAAAACAAAAATATTCGAGTAGCTCCCTTTAATACTCAATTGGATGACTGATTAAAATGGATCAGGTATGGTAGTCAAAACAACACGTATCTTATGAATACTGTATTTTATTTTGGATGACAGATTAAAATAGATCTGGTATGGTGGTCGAAGCAACACGTATCTTATGAGCAAAATATTTTATTTTAGGAACACAAGCCAATACCTGGCTTGCAAAAAGTAACCAGCAGATAGTTCCTTGTAAAATCTGGGGCATCTTTATACTAATATCATTCAGCTCTATCAATAATAAACAACTATAGTTTTTCAAAACGTAACGTATAAATATTAAACATCAAAATGTATGAACTGTACATAGCAATTTAATTTAGGGTTTATAATGACAGAGTATATAAAAAGACAACATTCAGCTGAGGGAGCTGTTGCAAAAGGAAAAAATTGTTAGTATGTTATTTGGAAAGGTGCTATTCTGCGAGCTTCTGCATCAGTGATTTGGATTTGGTTAGTTGTAGGTTATGGTCTCACAGGTTTATGGTACTTTAATGATCAAGATATATAAATATATCAGGTTATCAATTTTTAGTCCCTGCCCCTTCCGGCTGGCATGGACTATAGTAATAGGTTTTGGTCGGTGGGCATTAGTTTGACATGGGAATCTATAAACTTATTTTTACTTAAACCAAACTTTCGCGACATGCCACATTAACCGATGCCATATTTTATATTTCCCGATGCTTTTAACCAATCAAACAAACGTTCATCTTATTTTGGCCTCAATATGAGGTATACTGTCTGAAAAGTTAGGAAAAAAGTTAGGAAAGTAGTTCGGTTGATTAGAACAGTGTCGCCTACCTGAAGTAATGCTATCGGAAAGATAGCATTAGTTTCCTAACATTTTATGTTAAGGCATATAAGGCATATATATACATTGGCCTATGGCCATTCCAACTACTTGCGGTGCATGTAGCACAGTTATCACCGTTGCATGTATGCCTGCCAGCACATCTAACAGGTGCTGGCTCCTATGGCCTTTCCAAACGCTTATTCTCTGCATATTTGAACTCACCGTCCCCATTCCTGGATCGTACTGTTCCTCTTCTAGGCACTGTGCCTCTTCTACAGAAAGAGAGGTCAAACGCGCAGCATCTGGGCGTAGAGCCTGCACAGGTGATGATTTCATGTTTATTTCATGTTTAGTAGGAAAATAATCAATTTTGATATTACCGTTGCTCTACGACCAAACGACAGAAAATTAACATGTTAAATAGAAACAAGTGATGAAGTCCAAATCCTTCATACCTGATAAGCCAACGGGAGCGAAATTCCCCCGTCTTCTGAACGCCGGGCTCCGACAACGTCTTCTAAGAGTTTCTTCAATATCCCTCTTCTCATTATCTTGCACTGTGACAGCCGCCGTTGAAAGATTTTCGCTCTGAAAGGACGAAAATCGAGTCATTAACAGAGCTTTATCTGAAATCTGTGTGAAATCAATTAGTATTCATATTCAATTTGTTATCTGTGTGAAATCAATTAGTATTCATATTCAATTTGTTATAGGTTGTATACGACTACTACAATTATTCATTTTCTACTACTCGAAATTGTTCCTAATCCATTATTAAGATCGATAATTGTTTTCTGGCATATGACACAGTTTCATTTCTTTTTATTTGCAGGTACCACTCGACTCTCAATACTTAGATACTTTGGACCCTTTCTACAAATTTTCCTTTCAGTTTCCAGATACGAGACCTTGAATTCATTCCAGACCCGCTTCTTATCATAGGTCTGATATGCCAAGACTATTTTAAGGGCTTACAGGCGACCCACTTGCTCACCCTTTGTCTCTTAGATAAAGGATTCATTCACTCAGTTTATGGGTAGTCAAGGGAATACTGAGTTGTAGCTTTGAATCAAGGCATTGCATTACCTATGATGATTATATATGTTTTTTCTTTGAGCAGCAACTTACAGTCGCTTCTAGGAGACTACTCAAATTCCTATTTCGAAGTGATTTTTTATATAGTTAAATTCCTATTGTTTTTAGCTATGAGATTTGCTGAACCTTTTTTAAGACTTAAATTCCCAGACATTTAATCGGATGAAACATCTACTTGGTGAGTACCTGGGCACTCTGTTCTTGGGCTGCTGCGCTTCTATATGACATCTTCGAAAGTGCCAGCCCAGGCGTCTCTCTTGGTCAGGAAATCAGATTGGAGATTGAATAACTTCTTGACTATTGCAGCAATGGATGAATGCTCAAACTGAGACGATGGATATGGTCCGTTGGGCCCATGTACCACTGCAACAACAATTTTACCCTATAATAGCCAATTTTGTAAAAAGGAAATGAATTATGGATGAAAATTTAGATCAAGATCAATTGCATACCATAGTTACACATAAAAGCCACGACATTAATCACATAACAGTTTCAGCATGCCTTCATAACACTGGAGATCTTCCAACTGTGTTGATATTTGTCACTAATCCTGGATGACTTTAATTACAGTTCTCAGACCCTCTCCTTTAAGCATGTGATCAAATGCCTTGTTGATGTCAGCAAAAGAAACCTTGTCTGTAACAAATTTATCCAGTTCAAGCTCCTGCAAATTTAATAATCAAGGAAGGAGAGATTAAAACCGTAATAATAACTCTAATTAGATATGATAAGCATAGATTGCTCCCATCATGGTACGGACAAAAAAAAACACACACACGGAAATATGACCACACAGTATTATCTACAATTATGGTTTGAATAAGTTGTTACAATGAAGTCTTACCCCATTCAAATACATCTCTACAAGGCCTGGTAAATCAGTACGAGGCTCATAGTTTCCAAAGAAGGTTCCTTTCAACGTTTTCTCGCTCAGAAAGTTTACAGGATTCGTTTTAAAGACTGCGTCTGAACGAGGGACCCTTGGCCGCTGGCTAACTGTATCGTGAGGCCGGACGCCGCTGGAGGAGCGGGCGGCAGCAGAAAACCTCCCGACAATGAAAGAATCTGGAAGCGACCTCGTAGAGACATGACTGCACCTGGTGCCAGAGGTTGGCGGAAGGTAACATTGCTCACGATTCCGCTGCCGCTTAAAACACAGATGCCCTGTTGCCTCCTATGGGCGTGCCCGACTGCTAAACATCATGCCTGGTACGATTTGCAAATGAGACAGATGAAAGGGACCTTCATGTGCGATAGGTACTTGTCACGGTTGTCCTGCGCCACGTTTCGCTCATGCATTATGCTTGAGCTGTAAGCCGCCTCCCTTTCGTATGTCGTCAGCCCAAAAAACTCAAGCTAGTCTATACTATTTTTTGGAATTGACTTTTTTAATAATCACAGCATCGGTATTCACCCGGTCGACTAATGTGTTTTGCTTTGCTTTATGTGGCACATTTATTTATATTATATTTCAAGTTCCCTGTATCGTTAGCCTAGAAAAGAAAAGTCGCCTCCCTTTCGTATGTCGTCAGCCCAAAAAACTCAAGCTAGTCTATACTATTTTTTGGAATTGACTTTTTTAATAATCACAGCATCGGTATTCACCCGGTCGACTAATGTGTTTTGCTTTGCTTTATGTGGCACATTTATTTATATTATATTTCAAGTTCCCTGTATCGTTAGCCTAGAAAAGAAAAGTCGCCTCCCTTTCGTATGTCGTCAGCCCAAAAAACTCAAGCTAGTCTATACTATTTTTTGGAATTGACTTTTTTAATAATCACAACATCTGTATTCACCTGGTCGACTAATGTGTTTTGCTTTGCTTTATGTGGCACATTTATTTATATTATATGTCAAGTTCCCTGTATCCTCAGCCCAGAAAAGAAAAGTCGCCTCCCTTTAGTCATCTGCCATTTTTAATTTATGCTTAAATTCTTATTAATTTTATATAAGGATACGTCTATGCTTAAATCCTACATTTTCTATTTGCATGTATGAGACAGTGCTGGTGTGATCCTTATTTATTTTTCAAATATAGCCTGCGCTCTAAGTATTAGCTAATTCTAACCATACTATCTCAACCACTAAAAACTATCACTTTTTCATATATACTAATGCTTGTTCATGTATCCTTTAGGTTGGCTAGACATCTATATCCTACTCTCCGTAGGCTCATGCTTCTGCTGCTGGATCAATTGGATGAACTGAATCAACTCGAACTGCGTTTACTTATTATAGTCCGAAATAAGCTCTCGATCTGTAACTCGAACTGGGGTTGTATGGAGCTACGGCTTAAACCCCTATCTTTCTCCCCGAACTCGGTGTCTTCTCCCCGGGGTTTCACCGACAGACAGAGGTAAAGGCAACATCCGAGTCAGTAGCAACAAAGCAAGAAGCACCAGCAACGCAGACGTAGGAGCTCGCTTACAATTTGCATTGGCAGGGACTCGCTGCTTCGCAGCCCGTCTTGTTAATATTGAAAACAGATCCTAAACATCAATATTTTAGTCACATTTGAATTGGACATATTTAAATAAATTTCAAGATATGAAATTATAAACTGATAATTATTTTTATTATTGGTAAGTTTTGAATCCGTTGGTCCTTCCCCTTTAAACAAATAAGTCATGATGACTCTTTTATATGCATGAATTCTTTGTACAACATTGAAATAAGAAAACATGGAATATGGGTTAATCGTAATTGGTTCAATGAGTTTGAAAGGTTTAGGTTTTGTTTTAAGTTTTTTCTAACAAATAAAGAGGTATAGTTTTTAAATTTTTATAATTTTTAAAT
>APFE030659187.1:215481-274510 GCA_000404065.3 Pinus taeda
GCAATGTCTCAAGTTGTCTTAGGCTAAGATTTTAAAATCGCTATACATTTAACATTTAAAAAAATTACTCTTTCATTTTATTTAGGAGTTCATTTTTAAAGTTTTTTTAGTTATAATTTTTATATTTATTTATTTATTTTTATTATTTTCTTTCCATAATGTCATGCTTGAAATATTTTGAAAATTTGAGATTTTTTTGTAGTCATAACCTTTGGTTTTAATTTCATGTTTGAAAAATTGTCAAGATTTTAATGTTTTTTTAAGTCATGATATTTTATCTCTAATGGGAGGTCAACCATTTCCATGTTGAGTAGCGGGAGCATTCCTTTTTCCTTTGTTGTTGAACCTGTCATTCCTTTGATTGCTGTTTCCCCTGAAATTGTTGCATTTGTTGTTGTCATCATCCCGAGGTGTATCATTTTATTTGGACACTCCCTAACATAGCGGCCAAACCTGTTACAAATGAAGCATCTATATTTTCTTCCATCTTTGAATCCTGATCTTCCTTGACATTGCTTCTTTGAACCTGCATTGTTCTTCTTTTTAGCAAGAGTGGAGAATGCAGTAGGATCATTCCTATTTGAAGGCATCTCTCTCTCTACCATTCCTGTTTCTTCTTGAGTACATTTAGTGAACAATTCATCAAGACCTGAAATTTGGTCATTGTTGAGGATAGTAGTGTTGAACACATCCCATTCACAAGGGAGACCTCCAAGGGCAATGAGAGTGAACTCCCTATCAACAATAACTTCTCCAATTGATATAATATCATTTTTGATTTCGGTAATCCTCATGAAGTAAGATTGGATATCTTCTCCTCTTCCCTTCTTTATGTCCCTCAACTTGTTTTTGAGGAAGAGAACTTTGTTTGCATTGCTAGCTTTGAACATGCTAACCAACTTGTCATACATTTCCTTAGATGTGCCCAAATCAGAGATGTAAACAACTAAATGGTTATGAATAGAATCCCTGATGATATTCTTAGCTTTGACTTCACCTTTATTGTACTTTGTCTTAGCGACAGCCAGTGCATTTGAAGGAGGTTCAACAATCTTTCCCTGCACATAGTCCATAATGTCATGCTATTCCAAAGTCAAGTCAAGAGACATATTCCATGCATGATAATCATACTTATCATTGATCTTGTCATCAAATTTGAAGTAAGATGAGGAGGCCATTGAATCTTTTCCTTGTCCAACAAATCTTAGTGATTTCTCTTCTCACTCTTGCTTGGCCTTTGTCTTCCCCTCAGCTCTGATTCCATGTTAATTTTAGATAACAATGGTATGTTCTATGCTTTAGAACAATTTACTTCAATTTATCCTATTAGCCCGATATAAATTTCTAGATGAGCAATCACATTAATATGACAGTCAATGAAGATAGAAGATAAATAATAAACAGAAGACAAGCCAAGACAAGAGGACACAATATTTGGCGGATGCAAGGGAATGACCCCAATGTGGGGAAAACCCTTTGATAAAATCTTCTTATTATTCTTCAAACGTTCAGTAGGGAGAGAGAGTACATCATACAAAATTTCCTTGCCCAAACACTGTCAAAACAATCCAGCAAAACAACAGTCAACAAGATGCCCTAACCAGAAAGTCAACGCTAGTCAAACTAGTAGAAATATTCCTCCAAATCAACTTGGTCAGACCCAGTCAAATCGGTATTCAAGGACAATCCAAATCAACCCAAAATAGTCTGGAAATTCTTGGTCAAAGGTGGTTAACGTAGGTCAACGCTGTGGTCAAACTTGCTATAAGAAACGCTAGTTAAACAACCCAGAAATCTCGGTTTCTGTGCAAAATATGTGGCCTGCCCAAACAGGGATATTCCCACAAAATTTGCAGTCAAATGAAGTCAAATATTGCCCGATCAACGCTGATCAAAGCTGGCTGCAACTCAGTCAGCACATAAATCCAAAACCTAGTCAAACATTCACATGTGTGGAGAGGAACAGGCTATCCTGAAATTCGCACAACCCAATCATATGAAGAGAAAGAAATATGTGTGAGTGATGAGTGACCAAATGAGGAAAATGACTCCCTTATATATACACAACGTTGAGGGTGAAGAGACATGTCTGTTGGGCTTCATGAGCCTACATTAGATTTTTGGCTGACCTTGACAATTTGTCCATAGAAGAAATAAATTCATAATTCCATTTATACTTGTTAGAATGAGATGATCTTTAGATCAATCCTCCACCTCTCGGAAAGAGGAATCCAATAAAAATATCGTCTCCATCATATGAGCTATCTAAGGTGGAGTTTGGCCCTTGTTTCCAATTTTAACAATTCTTCTCGAAGAGATGTTTCTGTTAATATGTGGTACACCCCGTGGTTCCTTATGGTTTAAGAGAAAATTGAGTTTAAATTTGAAGACCCAGTTTTGTGGGCTAAAACCCCAGGGGGTAGAGACATGAAACCTTATTCACCAATGATTGTCAATATATGTAAGGGATTCTCACCGTAATCTCACCACATATAAGTTGAATAACTTCAACGTCCAAAGGTAGTAAACCACTTATTGCCTTCACACTTGGGTAGTGTTAGGTTCCTATACCAATAGGTTTCATTTTTCATGATTGACTATGGAAGTGCCAAATATGTTCATCCTTGCACGCTGTAGAGGTTCCACATTTTGTATACAGACAAAGAAAAATTAAAAAATGTAAAGAGGGTATGCCTTAAAAGAATAATCAAAAGGCAAGAAAATGAATTGGTCAGAAAAAATAGCAAAAAGGAACCCCAAACCAAAAGACCAAGAAAGTGGCCAGTCAAAATGCCACTGCTATCTTATTTTGCAAGTTCACAATGTAAAGACACTACAGCTTATCACATTTGATGGATGACCCAACAGTTCAATCTGGACCATTCCATATTTAAATTTGCTGTTGTAGAATAGAGAATGAATATCTGTCCAAACAGTTCAAGCTTGGCAAATGAGTAGATAGGTAGAGAAATTAAGGAGTACAACTGCTTAATCTGGGCCCTTGGAAGAGATAAGGGTACATTTAGATAGGATGGCAGTCAAAAGAAAAGAAGATAATCAGGGTTTGCCAGTTAAAGTGCACCCAATCCAAACGAAGAAAAAATGCTAGGTGTATTAGGCTGGGTAGGCAGTTTGAGGTTGCAAAAGCAAGGTTATAAATTACTTTTGTCTTGTCAAGAAGGACTCATCTCATCAATGACACTGGTACCATGGCAGTTATTTGGTTGCATGACTAATTCCCCTTCATTCCCCCAAAGATCACTAACTAACATCCCCTCAAGGACCTTGGGATCTTCCCAATAGTCCTTTTTACTCTATTTTTGTGAAAAATGCTAAGTGAAACTCTGAGTTCACTCAGTTGGAAGAAGCCACATTTCTTGTGTAAAAATGGTCATTCCATACTCTTTCATTTCCTTATGCCTAAGTTTTCATTCTATAAACTTAGCATTCATCCATTCAGTTTCAATCCATAAACTCATATTAATCTCTAACTCTATTATTTAGCTCCCTTAATCATTTACCCATCCCTATTACACAAAAAACTATATAAAAAACCCAAAAATATGGATATCCCCACCCCTTGGCACTATAGCCATACAATACAAAGTTAGGGGAATACTAGGTCCATTTGGGGCCTTAATATTAGCCCTTCCGCGTCCAAAACTTAGGATTAATCTAACATTTGGTTAGGTTAATAGCTATGATGACCCCGCCCACACATAAACCATACTATATAAACCCCGCGCATGCATTTCATATGGGTTTCGTTTAAATGTTTGATTAAACGAAAAACCATGACTTGGCGTCGGACATACATTAAACCCATAACCAAAGTTCTAAACCCGCCCGAAACCTTTCAAAAATCAAGGTTTATCGTACGCGCTTTTCTGCTAAAGCTCGGTCACCTTGCCCTCCCGCCCACTGTCGGATCGCCCCCCATAGATCTGACGGTCCTGATCCATATCGGACGCGCCCCGACGACGGTACGTTAGTACCCGATGGTCGACGGTTTCACCATCATACACAGGGACACTTGTCGCCCTCTTATTGTATCGAGCCACCTCTGACAGTTACCGCCCCCGTACCAAAGGCGGTCCGATGGAAGTCGCTTAACACTCTGACCTTCTGCCTGCGTCACCGCGTGACGTTGCATCCACGTCACCCGCCACTGCCCTGCACCTGCGCCACATCATTCGCTGACTTCACCACCCCGCCACCGTGTCAAGTGCCACGTCATCATAAACGTCATGTGCCACATCATCCTTCGTACCCGCTACGCGACAAAAAATGCGTCATGATGACGTCATCCCCGAAAAGCGCAAAAAGCGCTAAAATGTCAAAAAATCAATAAAAAGTCGTGAAAACGACTATTTTGGCCATTTTCTATTGTGAATCCACAGACAACGTGCATGCGTTTTTTACGTCCAACCCGCCTCCAGAACCTGCACAGTCCACCAACCTGTGAATTCGGCTCCATAGCTCGACTCCGCAGCTCAAAGCACCCCTGCTAACTATCCTGGGCGCCATTAAAAACAGGTATTTACCCATTTTTTCGCCTGAAACCCTGTTTTTTCAATAAATCTCTGTTAAAATTGCCGAAAGCACCTGTAGTTCACATCCAAAATTGCTTTTACCTATCACTCAACATCTTATATGCATTGTCCGAGCCATTGCTTCAAAGCAAGCTTGCAAATTTAAGCCCATCTCCTCTGCAATTTGGCCATTAGAATACTTTTTGCACCCATTTTCGCCGACAGAGACTCCAAAACTACCCAAGCATCGAACTAAAGTTGTCAAGCACCCTGTGTTTTCTATTTTCTCCTGTTTTCTAAAGGGAATTCCTCAATTCCCACCTCCCTCTGCAAAATTTCACTCATTCAGTCGAATCCAAGCCAATTTCCACTGTATTATGCTCACAGAGTTTACAAATCTGTTGATTCATTTGAAAAGACCCTTCCAAATCCTGCAAACAATTGGTCTAAACTATAAGATTATAAAGTGAGGTCAGTTTGATACAAAAATCAATTTCTATACTTCTGATAAAAGCCTCAGAGCTTGAAGTTCTATTTTCTGTTGCTGTTTACACCTGTATTGTAATCAAAACACAAACATTATAAACATGGAGGCTCCAGTGGCTCTCAACATAGCACCATTGAATGCACCACACATGGATTTAGAATGGCTACCTTTGGCAGACAGAGACTTCCAGATCAAGGATATGATGGGCCTCAGATCTCACCTTAAAACTGCGTGTCACTTCAGAAACAATCACAGGAATAACACTGATATCCTGGGAATTTGGCAATCTAGTATGCCCATCTACTACCTCCCATTAGTCAATGTGCTTCCTGACTTCATTCATCTGTGTCATGCAAACTATGACCCCACTCAGAGAGAAATCCTCACTCCAAATGGGTCTGTGCTGTTCTATATCACTTCTCAATCCATAAATGAAATGCTGAACTTTGAGCCACCTCAGCCTCTGGTTCCTCTTACAATGAAGCACTTGCTTGATAAGGGTGCAAAGCTCTCTAGTTCAGAAATATCAAGGGTAGGTTAGTTATTTATGGAACCACAGTGCCAGGCCGATCATCCTCCACCCTATCATCAAGTCTCATTCAATGAAACATGCAGACTCCTGGTAGATATGATTTCCTACATTTTAGGATGCAAGACAGGAGAATTTGTGGATGAAACCGTGTTTTTGTTATTAACCATGTTCACTCCAGGACAACCCCCTGCTGTCATGTATGACTATGCCACCTTCATAGCAAACAAAATACATGAGAAATTCATGATGATGGAGAGAGAAAGAGTGTTTAAGTATACTTCCTACATTTACCATCTGCTGCTCTACTATCACCCTGATAGTTTCAAAGTTCCTCTAAAGAGACTGGACTCAAAAGGAGAGAGAAGATCTGTTATCTTTTGGACCTCAGTTTTCCATGAAGTTCACTACTCTTCCTACACATATTGTGAGTTTGTTGACATGTTCATCTACCTAGCCACCTGCCTACTGATGATGACTCCTCCTGGTAGGCTCACTGCTGAAATGCAAAGAATCCTACATCTTTCAAAGGGCTACAACATTGGTGATTGGTACTTCTACCAAAACCACACAGTGATCAAAATTTATGGGTGTGAGTTGCCTCCCTATAAGCTGCCAAGATATGTGCCCATGAGACTTTTTGCCTTAGAATATTTCAGGCAGTTCAGTAGTGCAGATTTGACTCATTTTCATGGAAAGAACAAGAAAGCACACCTTAAAATCAGACATCAATTGGGTCCCTTTGTTTTCAATAAAAGGGAAGAAGCCTGGAAGGATGCAGACAATATGCTAAGGGAAGAGCTCATGTTGAAACAAAGCTTCTTTTGGGTATCATATGACCCTGAAAACTTCATAAGCCTTAGAAGAATCAAACACAGGCTTTCAGGATATGTGCACCAGCCAATCCCCCACATTGAACAATATTCTAATCAACAAGAATGGGTAGAAGACACATTAGATGATGAAGAGCTTACTGAAGAAGAAAGATTAGAAAAAGATACGAAAGAACATGAGAAAAGAATTGACCTGGAATATTTTGCACAGGTCACCTTCACACAGCCTCAACATATTGGAGCAAGCACATCAGTTGCTACACCTCCACAACAACAAGCTAAAGAAGCCATTTCATTTGAAGGGAAAGGCAAAGAAATTGAGCATTCAGAACAGCAAAGCACAATGGAAGAGCAGCCATCTCTAAATCAAGGAAAGGGTCAAGAACAAGGCCCTTCAACGCAACAAAAGGTAGCCGAGATCCCTGTATTGAAAACCCCTCATAATGAGGAAAGAGCTAAAAAGAGGGATAGAACGGAAGAAACACCTACAGGGACATCCACCGACCAACAAGGTGAGAAAAGACAGAGGTTAAACCCTTATTCCGAGGAGGAAATTACTGAAGAAACCACAGGCAATATCAGAGGTGAGGGGACTTCTGAACAGCAGATCCCTCCTATTTTGGAGACATCGGCCATCTCCTTTCAGCAGGAGCAAGAGAGACAACCAGGTGGGGAGATTTCATCCTCCAAACAGAAGACCAGGCAGGGCTCAGATATCAAACGAGCATTCACTGAGATCAAAGCTAGAAACGAGCCAATAAGGTTTTAGCTTTACAATCAATTGATGAGAATGGCACCAATAAATCAACAAAGGCTGATGGCAGCCTATGACATGCAAGTAGGGAAGATGACTCTTAGTCACTTCAGACCCACTATACAGCAGCCACAGTCAGCTGCAGACTATCTTAGAACCAATCTGGAGGTCCTGGCCAAAGACATCCATCCAATAGACCAGATTGAGTTGCATAAACAAGCTGGAGAAATGGTATACTCCACCCTAGCAGATAAGGCTCTAATGGCCCATAGATTACAGAATTCTTTGTATAATACTTCTGCCCAACTAGAGCTGGAGAAAGCCTCCTCATTGACCAAGGATAATAGGATAAAATCCTTGGAAGAGATCATTATAGAGTTGGGACATGATCCCAAGGATCCCAAAGGTGAACAAGCCTTGATCAGGAAAAAGGAGGAGGACATAGCAGCCCTGAGAAGACAATTAAAGCTGCCAGCTACCACACATCCTCAAACTACAGAAGTGGCACAACTACAGGAAGTGGAGGATGTGGTCAGCTTGCTTATGAGGATCAACCAAAGGCTGTTAGACACATAAAAAGCATTGGAAGAGGCTCAACAAGGGAAACAACCAGAGTTGGCCCCTCAACCATACCAAACAGCTCCAATAATCACAGCTCCTCCTACAACAGTCACTACAACAGCACCTCCCCTAGATCCAGTTTCAGCAGCAGGTGCCTCAACTTCAACAACAACTACAGCAAGTGCATTGCAAGAGGCCAGTTAGAGCATGGAATCTATGATGAAAGAAATTAAGGCTTTGGAATTATAGATGGCAGAAATGAAGGAAACCAAGGAAAAACTAGCCAAAATTGAGGCTAGTTATGACAAATCGAAGATGACAGTTGCCGAGAAGACCGGAGAAGTGAAGGCTTTAGAGAATAAGATAAATGCCTTGGAGAAGGACCTCACTCTCCATAGAACCCTGACAGAAATAAAAACAATTTTGTGGAATAATATTGGCCAAGCTATTGCTGATCAATGGACAACAATACAAACTATTTTTGACCAGATAGAATTGATGGCGGTAGCTCAATATGAAACTCAAAAGGCCAGAGCATTATTGGCAGATAAGCCTGAGCAAGCCAATCAATTGATTCATTTTTTGAATACTCGTACTGGTGAGTAGCTAGCAGCTCTAAGCATTCACAACAGAACAAAGACTATTGTAAGAGTCAAGAAGGTGCTGACCATGAGAATTTTTGTCCAAACTATAGAAAGAAAATGTCAAGAAATGCAGACAAAGGTACATGCCTTTAGACAGAAAATTTCAATATTACAAAGCAAAGGTTTACCCAGCCTGGTCACTAGCATTGGGAAGCTATTAAAACAGGAACAATATGCATACAAGCTAAATACTTATGTGCAAAATCAGATTACAGCATCATCAAGTGGCTCAGAAGAGACATTGCCTCCCTCTGGACAAACTTTGTATGATAAACTGGAAGACTTGTTTTACATTGAGCATGAGATAGCACATCTCTTTCCAGTCTGGCCAAATTATTACACATACACTGAAGCTGATGAGACATTATTTAAATTAAGAAAACATCAATTACCAACAGATCAGTGGTGGCAAAGCCTGCTTGAGATCCTAAAGTAAGTTTTGATTCTCTTCTTGTAAATTGTCTGCATAACAAGCGAATTGCATTATATGGCTCTGCTATCGGAAAATCAAATCAGCCAAGGAGAAGATTTGTGGCAAGATAAATAGGCTCAAACACAGGTGGCAAAGCACAACACAACATGACAACACATTAGCAAAGCGGTCATCAACCGACTATCAGAGTCAAAGAGTCAACAACAAACAGGACACCTACAACAACCAGTAAAGCGCATTTATTTCCTCAGTTATTGCTGCGCAGTTTTTTCCCACATTAGTTATTGCTTCTGTCAGAGTAGATGGATAAATTTATGTCCAGATATTTCCCTATGGGATATTTGTAAACTTCTATAAATACTTGCTAAAGAGATGTATTATTGTTGGCTAGTGAATATCATTCTGGACCTGCGCTGTATGTTTTTGAGAACTCTTCAGCAATAAAATTGTTGGAATGCTTTGTTGGTGAACTTAATGTTGTGGAATCGATGGAAAAAGGATATATTGCAGGATTCTCGTGTTAACGCATGGATCAATAAGTCTTCTGTACTCTTATTTTACTTTATTTGTGTCTTACTTATCATCTAAAATATCATGTTCTAAGTTACAGGAAAAAAGGATAACCCATAATTTACTTTGCTGTACTCTGTGTTCAATTCCTATAATATTTTATGTTTTCCACAGGACTAGCATAGGCAAGAATTCTTGATTTCTCTTGTCTCCCTAGTTCTTTCACTATAAATATCATCAAGGAATTCTTAACTGCTCCTTGATAATGTTTATACAATTTCCCTCTGTCAACAAAATGGAAGATTCTTGATTGCCTTTCATTCCTTGACTTCATTTCATCTTATTTCAGCTTCAAAGTTGTTCTGTGTTTAATTATCTTGCTCTGTAGTTGTCTTATTGCCAAAGAAACCATCCCAGAGGTTCATTTCCATCAGACTCCATCAACCCAATGGTCTGAACTTCCCTCAACTTACTGCCTTATTCTATTGAATGTCACCTTCCAAACATCAAACAAAAACTTGTGCTTCATAACTAGCCTAAGATACTCCAAAACAAAGCTAAATTACAAAGAGAGAGCCCTCTCTGGTTGTAGGTAGGCTAGGACCTGTAGCTAAAAGATTGGTTAGTGGTTATGTCGGCCGTATTCCCTCCTGGAGCCAGCGAACAACCTGAGTGATAACATCATTGGCGACTCCACTGGGGACTTCTGAATCAAGAAAAGTTTAGTTTCCCTGCTTTAAACTTATTCAAGAAAAAATACCAAAAACAGACTTAGAAGCTGGCTCCAAAAAAGAAAACTCGTTATACAAGATCAAATCCTGATCCAAATCCTCCAGCTATTTTTGAAAATCCTAATTTGATCCCTAAGATCCTTAGGAAACAAGAAGAACAAGAAAAATCTGCTGATTCAAACCTTCAAACCATTTAGCAGAATTATATCCCAACTCCTGTTAAAGCTTCATTCCATCCTCACATTACTCTTGCTTCCCCTAGTTCTTCATCCACTTCTCAAAGCACCTTCTGCACTCCATCTACTGCACATATTTCTTCCTCTGTCCCCATTGTTCCAGCTGTCCCATTTCTTCCTGTTGCCCCATTTATCCCTGTAAATATGGCCAACTGTTATGCACCTTTGCAGTTGCCTGCCAATCCAGGGGCTATGCCACAAGATTATCAAAGTAATATCACCTATTTTGATGGTACTGGCTCCCATACAACCCAACGACACACTAAGAAAATGCAAGACTATTTTGAAAATTATGAAATTGACGATAATGATGTGAGAATGAAGATCTTTGTCCAAAGTTTAACTGGTGATGTAAGGACCTGGTTTAGAGCACTTGCTCCAAATTCTATAGCTAATCCAGATGCCCTTTACCAATCCTTTCTAAACAGATGGGAAAAGAAGAAAGACCCTTTACACATTTTAACTGAATATGACAATTTAAAAAGGGGCCCACAAGAAACCGTTCAAAACTATTGTGCAAGGTTCAATAATGTTTATAATGCCATTCCTCAGAACCTTAGACCTCCTCCTAACTTGGCCTTGATCAAATTCCCTAATGGATTTGATCCTGACATGGCATATCAGTTGAGGGAAAGAGCCCCTCCCAGCTTAGCAGACATGTAGAATATAGATGTTAGTGTGGAGGCAAACCTGATTGCTAAATGAAATCGGGCTAGAACTGAAAGAAGAACAACATTCAAAGAAGAACCTTCAACATTTGAGCAGAAAATAGATGCCATCATCAAAGGGATGGATAGATTGTGAGATAGGGTAGATACCATTGATAGAAAATCATCTTGGGAGGGTCAAACAAGTAACACAACCAAGAATCCAAATTTTAGAAAAAATCAAAACCTTACTGTTGGAAGGACTAGTCCTGATCAGAATATTAGACCCCCATTTCAAGAGAATTATGCAGAAGCCTCAACCTCTAGTGAATCGACATAGGACCCTCACATTAATTTAATGGGTTTAGATAGCGAACAACAAATTTTTTTAACCCAAGATGACCAAGAGGCCCACGAATTCAACCAATTTCAAACCAAATCTGGATACTCATTTGATTTTAGGGAAGGGTATGATGCAGCAGTCTATGAGGTCCATAAACAGTACAAATTGAGAAGCAGAACAATAGATGTGCTTCAGCCTACCAAGCTCAAAGATACTAAACAACCTAAGAAAACAAAGGATAAAGCTGTCCCAACAGAACCCTCTGATAAAACAGACCCAAAGGAAGTCATTGTGGAAGATGTATCAGATTTACAACCTTCAAGCAACCAGTCATACACCTCCCATTCTTCAAAAGAAAATTTGAATTACCCTCTTGAAAATAATTTCAAATCAGATGTACCTTATAACAAAACTCATAATCAAGAGAAGATTACTCAAAATTCAGCTCAAAATGAAAAGCTTGCTGCTCAAAATATAAAGATTCAGATAGAGAAACCTTTTAACTTAGAAACATAAATTGGCAAGTTGAAAATAGCTATTCCTCTCTCTGAATTGGTCAAACATGAAGTATATAGGGAACAAATCCATAGGTCATTCCAAATATCAGAGAATAGGGATGCAATCAATGTTTTGGATGACCAACCAGAACTGATTTTTGGTCCGGAAGTCAATGGTAAATCAGTGTATGGAGGAGTTGCTCCATTTTATGTGAGCTTAAACATTCATGAAAAAGTGTTCCACAACGCAATGTTTGATTCAGGAGCTTCCCATAACCTGATGCCTAAGTTAGTAATGGAAAGACTGGATCTAGACATCACAAGACCCTATAAAGACTTATTCTCATTTGATTCCAGCCAGGTCAGGTGTCTAGGCCTAATCAAAGACCTTTGTGTATCTTTAGTTCAATATCCAGCTAAGACTATGTTGATGGATGTGGTGGTAGCTGATATCCCACCTAAGTATGGTATGATTTTGTTCAGATCTTGGGGTGCAAAACTCCAAGGATCTTTGCAGCTAGACATGTCCTATGCCACGATTTTAGTCTTTGGCCAACCAAATAGATTATACCAGGAAACATTGATGAATTATGTGGTTAGCAGTCAAGACAAACCCCAGAACTTCCCCATCTATTCCATTCACTCTGACATGGATTCATTTATCTTATACAATGCTGTCATGTGTCCCAAAACTGATGTCAAACTCCTGAAAGCAGCACAAACAGAAAGCATGAATGAACAATCTAGTGCCCAAGATCAAAAAAGTCTTGATGTGATTGATACAACTAAGCAAAATGACATATCATATGAGGTACAAAAGCCAAACCTGCCCATTGAACAAACTCCCAAAACTATTAAGGCTAGCCATAACCAAGAAATTTTATGGTACTTGGAGTTTGATGGGTCAGTAAACAAATTGGGAGCAGGGGCAGGGGTTTGGATACACAACATACAAAATGACCATGCTCAAGGTCATGCATATAGGCTAAACTTCAAATGCACAAACAATATGGCCGAATATGAAGCCCTTTCGCTGGGGCTCAAACTAATTAGAAGTCTAGGGGTCACCAAAATTTCAATTCTAGGAGACTCAGATTTGATAATACAACAGATAAAGGGAAACTTTGTCACAAATGATCCTAGGCTAAGGGATTATAGAGGTGCAGCTATGGAAATACTAAACACCTTCTTGGAATCAGAACTCACTAAAATTCCAAGAAAACACAACCTACATGCACATAGTTTGGCAACCTTTGCCAGCACTTCTAAACTCCCTTTTGAGCCCAATCATCACTTCACTGTTGAGATCAAACACATACCTGCTATCCCAGATAATGTAAAAAATTGGCAGGTGTTTGAAAATGACACCCAAATCAACAACTTCCTCACTTTAAAAGAAGAATTTTCAAGCATAAACATAGACACAAGCACTGTTGATGATCAACAACAAATTGACAAAGTTGAGCCAAATATATCAGCTGAAGCAACAAATGTGCTTTTGAATCCAACAACTTTTAATCACAGAAAGCTACAAGAACTCAAACAAATGAATTTTGATGAAATGATTGAGGAAGAAACTGAAGTAATTGAGCTGAAGGACAATGTCCTACCCATAGGCTTAACTCCCTTAGAAGATATATTTGATTCAAATGACATTCCAAAAAAACCAAAAATGCAACCACTTAATGCAGAAATTGAGGACTGCAATATTGGAACTACAAAAAATCTGAGAATGGTAAAACTGTCCAAAACTTTGCCTCCTGATAAAAAACTGAAATACATTGAGTTGTTTAAAGAGTTCCAAGATGTCTTTGCATGGAGCTATGAGGACCTCAAATCCTATGACACATCGGTTATCCAACATACAATACCCTTGAAAGAAAACCAAAAACCTTTTAAACAAAAGCTGAGGAGGATTAATCCAGTCCTCCTTCCCCTTATTGAAAAAGAGGTCATAAGCATGTATCAAGCTGGAATAATTGCACCCATTAGATTCTTTGAATGGATCTCAAATCTAGTACCCACTAGAAAGAAAACTGGAGAGATAAGGCTTTGTGTTGACCTGAGAAATTTGAATAAAGTCTCTCTCAAAGATCATTACCCTTTACCAAAAATGGATCATATCCTATAAAGGGTAGTGGGGGCTTTAAGGATTTCATTATTAGATGGCTTCTTAGGATTTAATTAGATTCTTGTTCACCCAGATGATCAGGACAAAACTGCCTTTACAACACCTTGGGGAACCTTTAAATATGTCAAAATGCCTTTTGGACTGAAAAATGCAAGAGCCACATTTCAGAGGGCAATGGACATAGCCTTTGCTAAAGAGATCCATGACGTTTTAGTAGTATACCTTGATGATCTTACTGCTTTTTCAAAATCAGGCCAAGAACATTTAGAACATCTCAGACAAGTGTTCCTAATTTGCAGAAAATATGGCATATCATTGAACCCAAAGAAATCACTGTTTGATCTAGATGAAGGCAAACTCCTAGGCCACATAATTTCTAAATATGGAATAAGAATAGATCCAGACAGAATACAGGCTATCCTTCAAGTCCCTCACCTAAGAAACATCAAAGAATTACAAGCCTTTCTAGGGAAGATCAATTTCCTAAGAAGATTAATTCCCAATCTGGCCGAACTGATTAGATTGTTGAATAATATGCTGAAGAAAGACTCTAAAGTCAAATGGACAATAGAAGCTAAGCAAGCCTTTGAGGAAATCAAAATAGCTTTGACAAGAACACCTGTTCTTACAAGTCCCAGGTTTGATAAAGATTTTATAATCTTTTCCTTTGCATCTGAGCGTACTATTGCTGCTGTCCTATTACAAAAAGATGACTTAGGATGTGAGAAACCCATCGCTTTTTTCAGCAAAACACTCAGAGATTCTCCACTCAAATACCAAATCATGGAGAAGCAGGCATATGCCCTTGTGAAGGCCATAAAGGATTTCAGAATTTATATCCTGTACTCTCACATAATTGCCTATGTTCCAAATGCAGTGGTCAAAGATATTCTTACTCAAGAAGGAATTGAAGGTAAAAGGGGAAAATGGATAGCCAACATTTTAGAGTGTGACATTGAAATCAAGCCAACAAAACTCATAAAAGGACAAGGGCTAGCCAGATTAATGACTGAAACCAACTTTCAAGCCCTAGACATCAATGAACTGGATAACGAACAAGAGATGGCGACTCCACAGATCAATCAAGCCTTTTTACAATCACCTTGGTACACTGATATATGTTTTGTATTATTAAACCTGCAAGCTCCTCTAGGGCTATCCAGAACCAAAAAGAGATTCTTGAAAATGAAAGCTTCAAAGTTTTGTATCATAGATAATGTGTTATTTTGGAAAAATCATGAAGGTATCCTAGTTAATTGCCTAACATTGGATGAAACTGACAAAGTCCTCAAGGAATTTCATGCAGGAGATTGTGGTGGATACTTGTATTGGAAATCAACAGTTGATAAAATCCTAAGGGTTGGATTTTATTAGCCTTCCCTGTTTACTGATGTGAAAAAATTTGTAATGTCTTGCCATAAATGCCAAATCTTTGAAGGCAAGAAAAAATTGTTGTCCTTTCCCCTCAAACCCATTTCAACTAAAAGGCCATTCCAACAATGGGGGTTAGACTTCATTGGGGAGATCCATCCTTCATCTTCTGGCCAACATAGGTGGATTTTGACAGCCACAGATTACTTTACCAAGTGGATAGAGTCCATCCCTTGTAGGCAAGCCAATGACTCAATCATCATCCAATTCCTAGAGACCAATATCCTATCTAGATTTGATTGTCCAGAAAAGATCATTACAGACAATGCAGCTGCCTTTAAATCCAAAAGAATGATCAGTTTTTGCCACAAATATCACATTACCTTGGGTCACTCCACAACCTATTACCCTCAAGGTAATGGTCTTGCTGAATCCTCCAATAAAAGCCTCATCAACATCATCAAGAAGATCCTGGAAGAGAATAAAAAGAACTGGCACAAAAAACTTGTAAATGCACTATGGCTAGAAAGATTGACCACAAAAAGATCCATTGGAACAAGTCCATATGAATTGGTGTATGGTCTAGAGGCTGCTTTCCCCTCCTCTGTAGGAATCCCTGTGATCAAATTGTTGCAAGAAATACAAGCAGAGCCTAATGATATTCAGAGAAGGATCAATCAAACTATTCACTTGCAGCAGATAAGAGAAGAAGTATATCACAGAACTCAGGTGCTACAAGATAAACTCAAGAAGATCTTTGATAAAAGAACAAAAGGTGAAGATTTCTTCATAGGAAACAAAGTACTGAAATGGGACTCCAGGAGGGAAGATAAAGGGAAACATGGGAAATTTGATTTTCTTTGGAAGGGACCATTTGTTATTCAGGCTGTACAAGGTAACAACACCTATTTTTTGAAGAGTTTAGATGGCACAGACACTGAGGAAGGCCCAGTCAATGGGCGAATGCTCAAGCACTATTTTGATCCCCTTTGATCAACATAACACAACTGTATATTGTACATAAATATTTGTATTTCCAACAGTTTTCATTTACAGCAATTAAGTAAGGAACAAGATGCAACAAATTTTGAGGAAAAAGTCAAGGAATTACACCAAGTTTGGTGTATATTTTGAATTTACCACAGGAAATATAAAGGAAAAAACTTGGGAAGTATAAAGATGTTAATAAGCACTCAGGGAAACCAACACAGACAGAGCTGTAATTTTGCACAGATCAGCTCATAAGCACTACATACAAGCTACAAAGATTCAAATCATTGGTTTTTAAGAGAAAAAAGTTTGAATTAGAGTAGCCCTCTAAGAATAAGGCCATCTGACCTGCTGTTCTTGGCTTTTCACCAGGAAAAGCCATCCCCAAGTGGAGCCACTGTTAGGTTCCTATAATAATAGGTTTCATTTTTCATGATTGACTATGGAAGTTCCAAATATGTTCATCCTTGCATGCTGCAGAGGTTCCACATTTTGTATACAGACAAAGAAAAATTAAAAAATGTAAAGAGGGTATGCCTTGAAAGAATAATCAAAAGGCAAGAAAACAAATTGGTCAGAAAAATAGCAAAAAGGAACCCCAAACCAATAGACCAAGAAAGTGGCCAGTCAAAATGCCACTGCTATCTTATTTTGCAAGTTCACAATGTAAAGACACTGCTGCTTATCACACTTGATGGATGGCCCAACAGTTCAATCTGGACCATTCCATATTTAAATTTGCTGTTGTAGAGTAGAGAATGAATATCTGTCCAAATAGTTCAAGCTTGGCAGATGAGTAGATAGGTAAAGAAATTAAGGAGCCCAACTGCTTAATCTGGGCCCTTGGAAGAGATAAGGGTACATTTAGATAGGATGGCAGTCAAAAGAAAAGAAGATAATCAGGGTTTGCCAGTTCAAGTGCACCCAATCCAAAGGAAGAAAAAATGCTAGGTGTATTAGGCTGGGTAGGCAGTTTGAAGTTGCATAAGCAAGATTATAAATTACTTTTGTCTTGTCAATAAGGACTCATCTCATCAATGACACTGGTACCATGGCAGTTATTTGGTTGCATGAATTTGGAAGCATGACTAATTCCCCTTCATTCCCCCAAAGATCAGTTATTAACATCCCCTCAAGGACCTTGGGATTTGCCCAATAGTCCTTTTTACTCTATTTTTATGAAAAATTCTGAGTGAAACTCTGAGTTCACTCAGTTGGAAGAAGCCACATTTCTTGTGTAAAAATGGTCATTCCATACTCTTTCATTTCCTTATGCCTAAGTTTTCATTCTATAAACTTAACATTCATCCATTCAGTTTCAATCCATAAACTCATATTAACCTCTAACTCTATTATTTAGCTCCCTTAATCATTTACCCATCCCTATTACACAAAAAACTATATAAAAAACCCAAAAATATGGATATCCCCACCCCTTGGCACTATAGCCATACAATACAAAGTTAGGGGAATACTAGGTCCATTTGGGGCCTTAATATTAGCCCTTCCACGTTCAAAACTTAGGATTAATCTAACATTTGGTTAGGTTAATAGCTATGATGACCCCGCCCACACACAAACCATACTATATAAACCCCGCGCATGCATTTCATATGGGTTTCGTTTAAATGTTTGATTAAACGAAAAACCATGACTTGGCGCCGGACATACATTAAACCCATAACCAAAGTTCTAAACCCGCCCGAAACCTTTGAAAAATTAAGGTTTATTGTACGCGCTTTTCTGCTAAAGCCCGGTCACCTCGCCCTCCCATCCACCATCGGATCGCCCCCCACAGATCCGACGGTCCTGATCCATATCGGACGCGCCCCGACGACGGTACGTTAGTACCCGATGGTCGACGGTTTCATCGTTGTACACAGGGACACCTGTCGCCCTCTTATTGCATCGGGCCGCCTCTGACAGTTACCGCCCCCGTACCAAAGGCGGTCCGATGGAAATCGCTTACCGCTCTGACCTTCCGCCTGCATCACCGCGTGACGTTGCATCCACGTCACCCGCCACTGCCCTGCACCTGCACCACATCATTCGCTGACTTCACCACCCCGCCACTGTGTCAAGTGCCACGTCATCATAAACTTCATGTGCCACGTCATCCTTCGTACCCGCTACGCGACAAAAAATGCATCATGATGACATCATCCCAGAAAAGCGCCAAAAGCGCTAAAATGTCAAAAAATCAATAAAAAGTTGTGAAAATGACTATTTTGGTGATTTTCTATTGTGCATCCACAGGCAACGTGCATGCATTTTTTACGTCCAACCCGCCTCCAGAACCTGCACAGTTTACCAACCTATGAATTCGACTCCATAGCTCGACTCCACAGCTCAAAGCACCCCTGCTAACTATCCTGGGCGCCATTAAAAACATGTATTTACCCATTTTTTCGCCTGAAACCCTGTTTTTCAATAAATCTCTGTTAAAATTGCCGAAAGCACCTGTAATTCACATCCAAAATTGCTTTTACCTATCACTCAACATCTTATATGCACTGTCCGAGCCGTTGCTTCAAAGCAAGCCTGCAAATTTAAGCCCATCTCCTCTGCAATTTGGCCATTAGAATACTTTTTGCGCCCATTTTCGCCGACAGAGACTCCAAAATTGCCCAAGCATTGAACTAAAGTTGTCAAGCACCCTGTGTTTTCTGTTTTCTCCTATTTTCTAAAGGGAATTCCTCAATTCCGACCTCCCTCTACAAAATTTCACTCCTTCGGTCGAATCCAAGCCGATTTCCACTGTATTATGCTCACAGAGTTTACAAACCTGCTGATTCATTTGAAAAGACCCTTCCATATTCTGCAAACAATTGGTCTAAACTATAAGATTATACAGTGAGGTTAGTTTGATACAAAAATCAGTTTCTATACTTCTGATAAAAGCCTCAGAGCTTGAAGTTCTATTTTCTGTTGCTGCTTACACCTGTATTGTAATCAAAACACAAACAATATAAACATGGAGGCTCCAGTGGCTCTCAACATAGGACCATTGAATGCACCACACATGGATTTAGAATGGATACCTTTGGCAGACAGAGACTTCCAGATCAAGGATATGATGGGCCTCAAGTCTCACCTTAAAATTGTGTGTCACTTCAGAAACAATCATAGGAATAACATTGATATCTTTGGAATCTGGCAATCTAGTATGCCCATCTACTACCTCCCATCAGTCAATGTGCTTCCTGACTTCATTCATCTGTGTCATGCAAACTATGACCCCACTTAGAGAGCAATCCTCACTCCAAATGGGTCTGTGCTGTTCTATATCATTCCTCAATCCATAAATGAAATGCTGAACTTTGAGCCACCTCAGCTCTGGTTCCTCTTACAATGAAGCACTTGCTTGATAAGGGTGCAAAGCTCTCTAGTTCAGAAATATCAAGGGTAGGTCAGTTATTTATGGAACCACAGTGCTAGGCCGATCATCCTCCACCCTATCATCAAGTCTCATTCAATGAAACAGGCAGAATCCTGGTAGATATGATTTCCTACATTCTAGGATGCAAGACAGGAGAATTTGTGGATGAAACTGTGTTTCTGTTATTAACCATGTTCACTCCAGGACAGCCCCCTACTGTCATGTATGACTATGCCACCTTCATAGCAAACAAAATACATGAGCAATTCATGATGATGGAGAGAGAAAGAGTGTTTAAGTATACTTCCTACATTTACCATCTGCTTCTCTACTATCACCCTGATAGTTTCAAAGTTCCTCTAAAGAGACTGGACTCAAAAGGAGAGAGAAGATCTGTTATCTTATGGACCTCAGTTTTCCATGAAGTCCACTACTCTTCCTACACAAATTGTGAGTTTGTTGACATGTTCATCTACCTAGCCACTTGCCTACTGATGATGACTCCTCCTGGTAGGCTCACCGCTGAAATGCAAAGAATCCTACATCTTTCAAAGGGCTACAACATTGGTGATTGGTACTTCTACCAAAACCACACAGTGATCAGAATTTATGGGTGTGAGTTGCCTCCCTATAAGTTGCCAAGATATGTCCCCATGAGACTTTTTGCCTTAGAATATTTCCGGCAGTTTAGTAGTGAAAATTTGACTCACTTTCATGGAAAGAACAAGAAAGCACAACTTAAAATCAGACATCAATTGGGTCCCTTTGTTTTCAATAAAAGGGAAGAAGCCTAGAAGGATGCAGACAATATACTAAGGGAAGAGCTCATGTTGAAACAAAGCTTCTTTTGGGCACCATATGACCCTGAACACTTCATAAGCCTTAGAAGAATCAAACACAGGCTTTCAGGATATGTGCACCAGCCAATCCCCCACATTGAACAATATGCTAATCAACAAGAATGGGTAGAAGGAACATTAGATTATGAAGAGCTTACTGAAGAAGAAAGATTAGAAAAAGATATGAAAGAACATGAGAAAATAATTGACCTGGAATATTTTGCATAGGTCACCTTCACACAGCCTCAACATATTGGAGCAAGCACATCAGTTGCTACACCTCCACAACAACAAGCTAAAGAAGCCATTTCATCTGCAGGGAAAGGCAAAGAAATTGAACATTCAGAACAGCAAAGCATAATGGAAGAGCAGCCATCTCTAAATCAAGGAAAGGGTCAAGAACAAGGCCCTTCAACGCAACAAAAGGCAGCTGAGATTCCTGTATTGAAAACCCCTCATAATGAGGAAAGAGCTAAAAAGAGGGACAGAATGGAAGAAACACCTACAGGGACATCCACCGACCAACAAGGTGAGAAAAGATAGAGGTTAAACCCTTATTCCGAGGAGGAAATTACTGAAGAAACCACAGGCAATATCGGAGGTGAGGGGACTTCTGAACAGCAGATCCCTCCTATTTTGGAGACATCGGCCAGCTCCTTTCAGCAGGAGCAAGAGAGACAACCAGGTGGGGAGGTTTCATCCTCCAAATAGCAGACCAGGCAGGGCTTGGATATCAAACGAGCATTCACTGAGATCAAAGCTAGAAACGAGCCAATAAGGTTTCAACTTTACAATCAATTGATGAGAATGGCACCAACAAATCAACAAATGCTTATGGCAGCCTATGACATGCAAGCAGGGAAGATGACTCTTAGTCACTTCAGACCCACTATACAGCAGCCACAATCAGCTGCAGACTATATTAGAACCAATCTGGAGGTCCTGGCCAAAGACATCCATCCAATAGACCAGATTGAGTTGCATAAACAGGCTAGAGAAATGGTATACTCCACCCTAGCAGATAAGGCTCTAATGGCCCATAGATTACATAATTCTTTGTATAATATTTCTGCCCAACTAGAGTTGGAGAAAGCCTCCTCATTGGCCAATGATAATAGGATAAAATCCTTGGAAGAAATCATTATAGAGTTGGGACATGATCCCAAGGATCCCAAAGGTGCACAGGCCTTGATCAGGAAAAAGGAGGAGGACATAGCAGCCATGAGAAGACAATTAAAGCTGCCAGCTACCATACATCCTAAAACTACAGAAGTGGCACAACAACAGGAAGTGGAGGATGTGGTCAGCCTGCTTATGAGGATCAACCAAAGGTTGTTAGACACAGAAAAAGCATTGGAAGAGGCTCAACAAGGGAAATAGCCAGAGTTGGCCCCTCAACCATCCCAAACAGCTCCAATAATTGCAGCTCCTCCTACAACAGTCACTACAGCAACACCTCCCCTGGATCCAGTTTCAGCAGCAGGTGCCTCAACTTCAACAACAGCTACAACAAGTGCATTGCAAGAGGCCAGTTTGAGCATGGAAGCTATGATGAAAGAAATTAAGGCTTTGGAATTACAGATGGCAGAAATGAAGGAAACCAAGGAAAAACTAGCCAAAATTGAGGCTAGTTATGACAAATCGAAGATGACATTTGCCGAGAAGACCAGGGAAGTGAAGGCTTTAGAGAATAAGATAAAGGCCTTGGAGAAGGACCTCACTCTCCATAGAACCCTGACAGAAATAAAAACAATTTTGTGGAATAAGATTGGCCAAGCTATTGCTGATCAATGGACATCAATACAAACTATTTTTGACCAGATAGAATTGATGGCGGTAGCTCAATATGAAACTCAAAAGGCCAGAGCATTATTGGCAGATAAGCTTGAGCAAGCCAATCAATTGATTCATTTTTTGAATACTCGTACTGGTGAGCAGCTAGCAGCTCTAAACATTCACAACAGAATAGAGACTATTGTAAGAGTCAAGAAGGTGCTGACCATGAGAAATTTTGTCCAAACTATAGAAAGAAAATGTCAAGAAATGCAGACAGAGGTACATGCCTTAAGATAGAAAATTTTAATATTACAGAGCAAAGGTTTACCCAGCCTGGTCACTAGCACTAGGAAGCTATTAAAACAGGAACAATATGCATACAAGCTAAATACTTATGTGCAAAATCAGATTACAGCATCATCAAGTGGCTCAGAAGAGACATTGCCTCCCTCTGGACAAACTTTGTATGATAAATTGGAAGACTTGTTTTACATTGAGCACGAGATAGCACATCTCTTTCCAGTCTGACCAAATTATTACACATACACTGAAGCTGATGAGACATTATTTAAATTAAGAAAACATCAATTACCAATAGATCAGTGGTGGCAAAGCCTGCTTGAGATCCTAAAGTAAGTTTTGATTCTCTTCTTGTAACTTGTCTGCATAACAAGTGAATTGCATTATATGGCTATGCTATCGGAAAATCAAATCAGCCACGGAGAAGATTCGTGCCAAGATAAACAGGCTCAAACACAGGTGGCAAAGCACAACACAACAAGACAACACATCAGCAAAGCGGTCATCAACCGACTATCAGAGTCAGAGTCAACAACAAACAGGACACCTACAACAGCCAGTAAAGTGCATTTATTTCCTCAGTTATTGCTGCGCAGTTTTTTCCCACATTAGTTATTGCTTCTGTCATAGTAGATGGATAAATTTATGTCCAGATATTTCCCAATGGGATATTTTGTAAACTTCTATGAATACTTGCTAAAGAGATGTATTTTTTTTTGGCTAGTGAATATCATTCTGGACCTGCGCTGTATGTTTTTGAGAACTCTTTAGAAATAAAATTGCTGGAATGCTTTGTTGGTGAACTTACTGTTGTGGAATCGATGGCAAAAGGATATATTGCAGGATTCTCGTGTTAACGCATGGATCAATAAGTTTTCTGTACTCTTATTTCACTGTATTTGTGTCTTACTTATCATCTAAAATATCATGTTCTAAGTTACAGGAAAGAAGGATAACCTAGAATTTACTTTGCTGTACTCTGTGTTCAATTCCTGTAATTTTTTATGTTTTCCACAGGACTAGCATAGGCAAGAATTCTTGATTTCTCTTGTCTCCCTGGTTCTTTCACTATAAATATCATCAAGGAATTCTTAACTACTCCGTGATAATGTTTATACAATTTCCCTCTGTCAACAAAATGGAAGATTCTTGATTGCCTTTCATTCCTTGACTTCATTTCATCTTATTTCAGCTTCAAAGTTGTTCTGTGTTTAATTATCTTGCTCTACAGTTGTCTTATTGCCAAAGAAACCATCCCAGAGGTTCATTTCCATCAGACTCCATCAACCCAATGGTCTGAACTTCCCTCAACTTATTGCCTTATTCTATTGAATGTCACCTTCCAAACATCAAACAAAAACTTGTGCTTCATAACTAGCCTAAGATACTCCAAAAAAAAGCTAAATTACAAAGAGAGAGCCCTCTCTGGTTGTAGGTAGGCTAGGACTTGCAGCTAAAAGATTGGTTAGTGGTTACCTCGGCCGTATTCCCTCCTGGAGCCAGCGAACAACCTGAGTGGTAACAGGTAGGACCATATGCACTAACCCAGTCATTGACTTCAAATTTTAGTAAATCTTAAGGCAAAGCATGCTATAAACAAATCATAATAATTTTAATAAAGGTAATTGAATAAAATAATATTATTAATAAGATCTAGTCTCCTCCAACATTAGGAAGCCCTTATTAATTTATAATTTTTACAAGCCTATTCTGTACATCATAAAAGGTAGCACAAGTTTTCCCTAGGGCATAAGAAAACTTGTTCATAATACTTATTAAATAAAGTAACATATTAAGAAATTACTTAAGACTAAAGAGTTCTCCAATGTCTACTTGTATGAAACCCCTCCACTCACTATAAAAGGAGATATATCTAACACTAAATCACAACAAAGATCTCACGCCTTATCTTTGAAATTCAGTCTATTGAGCAATATGTGATTTTCAGTCTATTGAGGGCATATAAGGCAGAAGAATTTTGTCTAGGGTAGCAAAGTCACTCGAAGTATTCTCTCTTTCTATTCCCTCCAAGGTAAGTCCTTCGTTGTCTTATGTTAAATTGTTTTCTTTGTCAGAAAAGGCCTTGAGGCTAGGGAATTCTTCTTACCTTGTGGTTAGGGAACCCCTGTAGAAATATGTGAAGATTTTCTTTGGTTTTCTTGGCTCGTTGCACAAAAGAGAAGGCTTGATGGCAAAAATATTTTGTCCTCCATCATTACACTTGTTCAGGAAAATATTTTCTTTAGTTTTGACTTATGAAGGCCACACTGGTTAGCAAAGGAACACAATTGTGATTTGGAAACTCTTGTTAACTTGACTTTAACATATTTAACTATGATATGGATATCATATGACTATGTACCCATTTTTAACATGTGTGTAGATTTCTTATACAGTAAGAAGATAATATATAACACAATTGTTGCTTGCTTTGACTCACCTTCAACAATCACAACAAATGCAAATTTGACTGTGACATTGAAAGTGACAATTAGTAAAGAAATTGATATGATGCTTAATGTTGACTTGAATTACTATAACTAAGCAGTGAGACATGGACAACAAGATAGTAGTAAACATAGATCTTGACCTTGACAGTAGTGGTTGGTTTTGACTTATCTTGAAGATTGTACAACAATGAAGTAAAGTAGCCTTTTGAGCATAAATATGGACATGTGACAACTGCTTGTGTGCATGTAAAAAAGTGGCAATGACTTGACAACTAAGACTTGAAAATGATTGTGTGACACTTAAGAGCTCATGCATGACAATATGACTTTGGACTGATATCTAGAACTAACAAGTACTCTGAGTTTATTTATTCTGCGATGCTTGTGTTGTCTTGAAAGGTAATCAACGTGATTGTTGAATTGTGCAACTATGAAACTCAGTTGTACATATATCTTGACTTTGAGAGTTGCTTGATATCTTAAAACAATGATTGACTTAGTGAGCATTCTATAATGTTTGACTTTGACTGTGCTTAACCATGAAATAGATTCAACTTAACTAATTATGATACATTGATTAGAACAATAAGTTCACCTTAATTCGACAAAATGTCTTAACATTGACTATGAATACTGACTTGACACAATGATATACATTACAGTGAAAAACCACAATGATCTACTATATCGTGCACAATAGTCTTGACAGTGACACAATGACACAACACTCACCCTATCTAACCTTGTAAAAAAGTGATATTAGTACCTAACAAGTGGTTCAAAGATCTGGTAGTGTTCCTAGTTCATTTAGGATGTTGAGACAAGACATTTCCACTATAATAAATTTGTTTATAATATAGTAGTCTTGAGGACTTTAATATAGACATTTTAGTAGACTTAATCTGTAGAGTTGATTAGCTGTAATTTGACAATATCTCTCTTGGTGAAAATTACATGTGATGTGACAATGACACAATGTGAATAAATTGACATTAACATATAAAACATATAAACTCGACCTATAGACAGTGTATCGATTACATGATTGACTACGTAATTAATGAGATTTAAAATGATGCCAACAGCCTTGAACGTTGTCTAACATTGATTGTATATATATTGATATCAGTTAGTCATTGTTGTATAATGTTGAGACTTGACATTAATAATTGGTAGGAGTGTAAGTAATACAACTTTGACCTAACCTATAGATTTCAGTAATCTTATATTAACACATGGACTTGACATAGATTTATATACCTTTTAGTGACTTGACATACATAGTGATTTGACACACACATAATTACCTTTTGTACAACGTATTGATGTGAAAATGGACAAAAATATATGAGTAGTGGTCAGTAGCAGGGAAAAGACATATGCTAGTAGCTCTCCGTGGGCAAAGATTGAGAGAATTGGTAGCAGGTCATAGGGATGACCCGAGGCACCTTGTTTTGTGCCATCATTTGATAGCAATGCCTGATGGTTGCAACATCGTGTGCAGCCTGATGATAGAAATTTTTGAGTATTGATGACTATTAATTCATGAAGTGACTTTCAGTTGTAGCGAATAGTCATGTAGTGATTTTGGAGTAACAGTAATGAAAATTGTGCAGTGACTGTGGTATGCAATGTGTAGTGACAATGATGTGCGTTTTACAGTGATATCTTGATATGTAGAATTGTGCAATGACTAGTTTGTGGAAATAATGATGAGCGGCTACCAAGATTCAATATCTATTCTACATTTTCCTTATATTGATTTAGAGTACAAGGGATCTAGTGTGAAAATTGTGAAACATGATCTACCGACTCCTCTGGGTGATTGGAGTCACCTTCAAGCTGTGGCCTAAAAACACTTCAGGGTGGTAGGGTGGTGTAAGGGCAAGTTGTGGCTTGCAGAAGGCGTTATGGCATCCATTCAGTTATGGCTGATAAAATAATAGGGGAACGAAGCATTCTTTTTGATAGTAGCTCGTAAATAGAGTGTTGGGGCACTCATTAGGTTGTGGCATGATTGACAGGGCGTTGGGGTGTCCCTCTAGTTGCAACAAGATATTAGGATCTAGTAGCATCTTACAGGTTGTGGCTTATGAATTAGGGGGTTGAAGCCTCCCTCGGTTGTAGCTGAAATCTTGATGTAATCAATTTTTTTTTAATAGGGAGAAGACAATTACTAAAGAAGCGTTCGGTGTTTTTTGACCCCAAGGGTATTTTCCACCTAAAATCTGTGTCCTATGTTTTATCTTTCTGCATTTTTGTATGGTTTTTCTACTTTTGAGTATTGTTTATGATCATCCAAAGAAGAACAATAATAATAATTGAGGGTTAGCTGATGCTTTGAAAAATACTAAAAAGTGTTAATTTCAAAGAAATACTGATTCGCCCCCCTCTCAATATTTCCAACAAGAACTGGTATGCAGGTTAAAAAGTCTCTATATGGGTTAAAACAATCACCAAGGATGTCGTATAAAAAATTTGATACATTTATACGGGGACTTGGCTTCACCAGAAGCAAAGTGGATCATTGTGTGTATTTTAAATTAATTGGTGATCGTGTTATTTATTTGGTCTTGTATGTGCATGATATGATGCTGATTGGAAATGACAAATAAATTATCTAGGATTTGAAGACCCAACTATCCAAATTCTACATGAAGGATCTCGACATTGCAAACTATACTTTGGGCATGGAAATTAAATGAGATCGGGCAAAGAGGAAGCTTTGGTTAAACTAAAGGAAGTACGTCGAGACAATACCGTAGAGGTTTAATATGTAGGATAGTAAACTCGTGAAGGTTCCTATTCCTGTAGGTGTAAAGTTATTTGATGAATAGTTTCCCAAGACACAAGCAGAGGAAGAGGACATGTCTTGTGTTCCATATGAAAGTGTAGTCAGTAGCCTAATGTATGCAATGGTATGTACTATACTAGACATTGCATATGCAGTGGGAGTATTGAGTAGGTTAATGTCAAAACCAGGGAAGGAGCATTGGACAACAGTGAAGCGAGTTTTCAGGTATTTGCGTGGCACTAATTATTATGGTTTGTGCTACTAAGGAAGACTAGGATTGGAGAGATTTTTGGACATCCGTGGCTTTGTTGATACAGACTAGGCTGGAGATTTGGACCTGAGAAGATCTACAAGTGGGTATGTGTTTAACCTATTTGGAGGTGTAGTTAGTTGGATGAATAAGAGACATTATGTAGTGGAATTTTCAATTATAGAGGTAGAAAACATGACAACCACCCATGCAAGCAAGGAAGTAGTTTGGTTGCAGAGATTGTGTTCAAGTATGGGGTTAGTACAACGAGCTATAAGGATAGATTGTGATAGCAAAAGTGTAATTTTCTTGGCAAAGAACCCTGCTTATCATTCAAAGATAAATAAAATTGATGTTCAGTATCAATTTGTGAGGGATATGGTTGAGGGACAAAAAGGTGTTGCTGGTAAAGGTGGACACTTTGTAGAATGTTGCAGATGCATTGACAAAGTATGTGAGCACTAAGAAGTTTCCTTGGTGTAGAGAAACAATGAGCTTTGCAGTGTTGGACCAATGGCTAAGCTCCCTTGTGACCTTCTCTGTGGAAAGAAAGCAACAAGTGGGAGAATGTTGGGTGTGTGTTATATTCTTCCATGACTAGCTCCACACGTGGGCGGACCTACCTATGGTTTTGTGCATGAGTTTCACACATGGTTTTGGGCATGATGGTTTTATGCCCATGGTGTCTTATAGATCTGGTTAAGGGAACTACTGTTATGTTTTAATTCAGGGTTAATGGATTGGGGTTTATGAATGCTTCGACATGTATATGTATGTATTGTAACATTGAAAGGAATATAATGAAAATCAATCTGGTAGCCCCGATTTTGGGATCCAGGAGAAAAGCTCTGTGTATTTGTTTTGTGTTTCTCACCATTGTATATTTTATATATTTTAAGAATTCTTTTGCAGGTAATTTCTGTACAGGGTTAAAGCCTACACTTGGTTTAAGGAATTGAGTATGTTCATGTTAAACATAGAGAAATGATTTTTTACGTTTCCTTATAAGGGGAAGATGGTCACATTTCGAGACATAACAAGCAAGAAAGAATCAATAACACTTCCATTAAAAGACTTTAAGGATATTTCAAAATTGATGCTACAAGAGAATCAAGAAACAATATCAAAGAAACATAAGGAATTTGAAGAAGTCATATCCAATAAAAGTGAAGAAATTCATCGACTTAAAAACCACAACGAAAATTTAATTTCATAGGTAAAGAAATCTAAGGTTAAGAAATAAAGACTAAAACAAGAAAAAAGAGAGTTCTGACCAGAAGCTCAATGGAAGTCTATCAGAGAAGGAAGATGAAAATTTATGCTTAAAGAACCTTAATAAAAAATTGTTAGAACAAATCAAAAGTATAAAGGATAAAGATAAGGATATTAAGGACAAAGTCAATAATTCAGAAAACAAAGAGCTTTTATGCTTAAATAATTATAACCAAAGCCTTCTTACGCAAATAAAGAAGCTTAAAATTGATAAGAAGTCACTAAATGACAAGTTAGAACAACTTACTCAAGAAGAAGTATTGAAGTCTCCACCCGTAATAGTCCAAGTCGAAGATAAAGGACCAAACACTAATCTAGTCAATATCACATCTAAAGAAGAGGGTAAATCAGTTAAGGTGAAGATGTACTCAAAAGTTGTAGTCCAAAGAACAAAAAATTCAAGTGAAGGTCTCGCAATTAATCAAGCAATTTTTGAACCTAAAAGAAATCAGATGCCACCAATAAAACAAGAAATCACCATGAACAAATTAAGGAAAAATTAAACCGCAAGAAATCTGTATCGACATCTGAATCATAAGAGAAAACAACTAAGTTAGTCTACATATTTGAACCATTCAGAACATAAACAACAGATTTACGTTCCAAGGAATACTGAAGTTTGCAGAATCCAATCTTATGATAACAATTCATTACAATTTCTAGTGATCGGAAGATTCCATAGAAGATTAATCTTGGATGGTTAGATCTATTCTCAGTCTGACAATTTTGTTTATTACTCAGAGGATCATATTATTTTGTATCAACGGAGGTGAAATTTTTGAGACGAGAAGATATTCAAAATGGGAAAAGATATATGACCCTTTCATCAATAAGCTTTGAGGAAAAATATTTTTGAAGAGGGGCAATTTTATGAATTTAATTCATATAAAAATAAATAAATGTAAATATAAATATCATAATAATAATAATAATAATAAATAATACTTAATTAACTAACTAACAATTATTTAGTTAGTAATGAAGAGGCTTGTCTTAGAGACATGACCATTCATGAAAGGGTACTTGCCTATGTATATAAGCAGACCCTCATTGTAATCATTACACACATCTTTTTGTACATTCAACAATTCTTATATACAATCACTACTTGTCCTACGATGGATACTTACATGTTTTAGTTCTTCTGAATTATTCTGCTGCATATACAAACTTTGTTCGTTACATTAACTCATTGATCTCCTAATTAAAATAGTCAGTTAGCTAAAAATAGCACAGACATGCATGGAATTCAAATTTCTTAGCTGGAGTGGAGGAAAATGCACATTGTAATTATCAATTGTTTACTAGTTGAGTGTACAAACTTAGTAATTAAGGAGATGATCAATTTCTTGGGAATTGTGTAAGGAAATAAGGAATTCCCGTACTATTTAGGATTTCAATTTCTCTCGAATTGTGCAAGGAAATAAGAGGAAACTAAAGTATTGAATTGTCTAAGTGTTGGCCAAAGTAGGACACTCAACATGAGAACATGTTTATAGTACAAGGTGTGCTTCAGAATTGGAGAAAGACATTGTAATAGTTTCTCATTCTCATTTGATTAATGAAAAACAATGAAGATGTTTTTCCCAGTTGGGTTCCCCTGTAAATCATTTTGTTCTTGTGATGGTTGCATGTCTTTGCATGTGTTTTTATAAATTGTGATCTCCATTCTGCAGAATTGTAGAGGAAATTTGTAATCTCTTGTTTTTAGTTTGAATTCAACAACAGTAGAAAATTTCTATTAATTTCTACATTCAAGATGGTTAAAATTTGAATTCTTTCTTAGTTGCTAATGTTAATACTTGGTGCAAAGCATAGGATTATTCCTAATTATATGATATTTTCCCAAGCCCCCAAGAGAAGGTTAATTCTATATTTTATTGGGGCGAGGAATAGCCCCTCCCGCTCTTGCTAACCCTATTAATCTTAATATTTCTTACATGAGTAAATTTTGACAAATTGTTGACATAGTGCAAGACAAAAGTACTGCATAACTAAATTAGATTACAAGAATGACTTCTTGTCACTATTGACTATGATATTAAAGGATATTTTTCCCTCTTATCTATTGTTGTTCAAACTTCCTTTGCCTTTGATAAATTCCTTTCTATTATGGCCTTTCCCGATTCATTTTGATCTAGTGTTTTAGTTTTTCTTGTATTTCATCATCTTTAGCCCAATCTTCCCAACTCACCTTAGGAGTTTTGCATCCTAAATCAATGTTAGGATATTCCGACGCGTAGGAATAGTTAAGTATAACTTGGTCTAGTATAGAGTTAGGTAAAGTGTGTTTCTTTACTATGTACATTTGTAACTTACAATCCGACGGTCACGATATGTAGTGATCCGACGGTTCATTCTCTCCTCGGTATTACCGACACTTTATCCGTGGCTTGACACCCGATTGGTCCATGAATTCTATTTAAAGCGCATGGAGGGTCATTTGTAGGTTAACCGTGCATGAGAGAAGCTTATGTAAATTTTCATTCTTTTATTAATAAATTGCCTGTAGTAGCCACGTTGGCGCAGGCCGTGGACTGTTTCCCTCTCTGAGGGTTTTAACCACGTCAAAATACTGGTGTATTGATCTGTGATCTGTTTGTGAGCGGTGTCCTTTTGGTGTTCTGTCTGAGGAACTTACCCTGTAAATTCCTATAATGCAAGCATACATTATCAACCTATGTGCTACACATGAACGATTATTAATGGCTAGCAAAAAAAATGAATAGTTAATCAAACATTTAACAGACAAATCAAATTCTAAGATTGTGGAGGCAGGGAAGGACAAAGAACATAAGGGAGAAACCTCAAAACAAAATATGGTGGAAGAAGTGGTTGAAAGCAAAGAAGGGCAGGTTGAGGAGGAAGAAAAGATCTAGTCGAAATTTCAATCTAAATTTGGAAAGAAGCCCAAGGTGGAACTACATTGAGAATTTAGAAAAATTAGACCCCCAACATATGATAGTGGAATCTAAGGAAGCAGCAGAAACCTAGATGCTTAATATTAACTGATATTTTCAAGTTTATGACTATTCCATCGAATTAAAGGCTGAGATAGTCAAGTAACAATTCTAGGGGAAAGGTTCCCTGTGGTGAGAAGATGTAAGGACAATTCACAGTCTGGAAGGAAAGGAGGTTAATTGGGAGGACTTATAGTGGTTGTTCAAGGATAAATAACTTTCATAAGGATATTTTGATTATAAGGTGAAGGAGTTTCATGATCTGAAGCTAGGACAAATTTCTATGGACTAACTGATACTAAATTCACGCACCTATTACATTATGTACCATAAACGAAGAAAAAGTAAAAATTCAATTGTTCATAAACTATCTTATGCTCTCCTTCAAGGAGAAAATTGAATATGATAACCCTAAGAATATGGATGAAGTTATTTAGAAAGCAAGAATTTGCTACTAGCAAGCCAAGCAGTAGAGTGACAACTCGAAAACTTGGCTTAATAAAAAGAATGATCGAGCTATGGAAACTGACAAGGGAGGAAAAAGTGGACAATCAAAACAGTTTGGTAAAGAGGTTAAAAATCGTAGTCTCAATAAGAATAACAATCAATCCCAAAAATATCAAATGCAAACCTATATTGGATCCAAACAAACTGAACCTAACAAGGGACTGAATGGAAAGGATGTTGATGTTTCCACGACACTCAATAATCTGCTTTGAGTCTAAAATCATGATCACAAACACACTCAAATGCCACAACACTTTTACTTTGCATACAGGAATAACACATCAGTGAATCATCTAGTGCACATGACAATTTTTAACCCACTACATGTTATATTAAAAACTTTAATACAACATTCTTAGGGCTCTCGTATCAAGGATCATGGCCCTTACATACAATATTTATATCATGACACAACAAGGGCTTGGTGTCAACAACTTTGACCACCAATATACCCTGAACAAGATACACTTGACGTACTTGTTGATGGTGCACACACTCAACCTTTCAATCCATGTACATTTAACACATATGGCAGGTACTTTTCCTCCCCATTTGTTGATCACTTCAATTGCATCTCCAACTATCCAATCTACCACTATCAATGATAATGACTCATTTTATGTCAATGAACTTTGGCCAATTGATTGGCCCACTAGCAGGCCTCTTACTACACTAATAATTTTACTCATTAGGTCTTTCGGATCTTCCCTCTTATCAATGATTTGCCTCCTTACATTCATTAAACTATGGCTCCACAACTTTGCCTCTGAATATCCCATTAGTTCCTTCCATGAACATAGTACTTAAGGTATTCTATCACTGCCCTCTAGTTTTCCTTTACTCCTCAAAGGCCCCAACACCTAGGGATTGAAAACTTTCCCTATTATCACTAAAATGTCACTTGTATTTCTTGATCTAGGGTACCTCATTAACCAGCCCTATTGATTGTTATTTCGACTGCTCAAAAATATCACTCCTTACGGCTTCCAAAACTGCCTACTTACAGTTCTCCCTTTGACTGATATAAGGCATCACAAATGTTTTTCAAACATAGTGAACAAATCTACTCTTCCTTTTCTATCTGAACCCTTCTCACTGTACCTTATCCTTAAGATTCTACCCACAATAGAGAGTGTTTATGTATCTCTACCACAGAGACAATACTCCCTTTCTAGGGTCTCGACCCTCTTCATTCATCACAGAAATGGCCACACTTTCACCGAGATATTGGATTGTCTTAAGGGTCTTATTATGCATAGGAAGCAACCCTAACTAGGGCATATTAGACTATTGTCCAAAACCTTCTAGGCAACCCTCCAACCTTATAAATGTAACCCCTTGAGGACATTTCCACTTGGCATCCAAGCAACCACAGTTCTAGGAATTTTCTTGACTGATATACTCAACCTTACTACAAATATTTGCGACCCCACACCTAGGGTTACCTCAGCCCTGTGGTCACATAGTCATAAATCAGACCTACATTAAACTTCTTCCAATATTTTACTTGTTGTGTTGGTCCTCTAAGGCATCTAGTCTTACTCCAACTCTCCTCTAATCCTCATGCCACACAAAAATAATCCTCCTCTAGGTGTTTTGACCCTCCAATGAGGTTTAGAAGTTATGGATAGATCATAGAAAATTGACACTAAACATGTGTCTAGAAATACTTCTATCAAACTTGACCTACCTTCCTCCTTGAACCTAAACCAGAACATGAGGCAAAAAAAAAAAAAACTTTAGTCTTGCTCCTTGTCCAACTCGACTTCCTGAGGGCTGAAGTCTCCTTGGATCAGTCCTCACTTGAGAAGAATTTCTCTTGTTGGATTTCCAAATGAACCCCATCTCTTCCCTTTTTATAGTTTCTCATGAAACCAATGCCTAACCCTTAAGGGGTTCTCTTCAAGCCTAACCGACTTGATCTTTTTCAAAAATAACCCCACCTAACTTAAGACAAGGGTTTCTTCCGTTTGATTTTACCATCACATTGTTAACTTAGGTCGCGCTTAGTCCTTTAAGGTTGTACACATACAAAAAATGACTAAAAAAATATTTTCTTCACTTAGATTCACGCCCACACCTTGGTTGCAAAACCCCCAGCTTTGGTACTTTGACCATAAAACCCTTTTGTTGTCGAACTTCTTAAAAACCCAACATCTAGGTTTATGGAGTGCCTCTTAAGCTACACAAAACAACACTCCCTCTTAGAGAGGGAGCTACCATTGCATGGAATTAACTATCATCGTCGACAATACTAACCCAATTGACATCCACCACGGCATTATACCCTATAGAATGGACCACACTCATCGCATCATAACCTAAAGATTCAAACTTCCATAGGGCATCTCCCTCTGGATATAGACTCCCTCTGAGTCTACAAAATCTCCACTAGCTCTAACTGCTACTAATATCGTGTCTTAAAAGGTTAGTCTGAGTTTTGGTTGAACATGGGCCATCACCATTGCAACTTAGTCTTGAAAGAGATCTCATCCTCCTGTGTCAAATACAACACATTCACATGGCTCCAATCTCACATGTTCAACATCACTTCCCAAACAAGATACTAGCCTACCACCCTCTCATCCAACACATCTATGCTAAAGAACCTCTCTAGCAATCTCTATGATCCATGATAAGTCATAGGAAGTCCACAATATGCAAACCACCGCACAACAAACTGTTTCTCACCAGGTTCCCCAATCAATTCACTAGAACTCCCAACCCATCTTGTCATGTATCCTGTCATGAATACATATCCATTTCCTCAACTAAACCCTTTGCTCCAAGATCTAGAAAATCTCATCTCCATATGAGTTGCTTCATTGCACACACTTGGATCCACTGGCCCTTCAAAGTTGCTCTAATACCACGCTGATGTTTTCATGGCATCAAAGAATCTGGTTGAGTCTAAAATCACAATTACAAACACACTTAAATGCCACAACAACTCTACTTTGCATGGTAGAATAACACATATCAATGAATCAACTAGTGCACATGATAATTTTTAACTTTCTAACCCACTAAATGTTATATTACAAACTTTAATATAATAGTCTTAGGGCTCCTATACCAAGGATCATTGCCCTTACATACAACCCTGATACAAGGACACAACTAGCGCTTGGTGTCAACAAATTTGACCACCAATCTACCCTGATAAATATACACTTTACATACTTCCTAATGGTGAGCATGCTTAACCCTTTCAGTACACATACCTTGAACACATATGGTGGGTAGTTTGCCTCCCCATATGCTAATAATTTCATTTGCATCTCCAGCTATCCAATCTACCACTATAAATTATCACAACTCCTTTTGTGTCACTAAAATTTGGCCAACTGGTTTTCCCACTAGTAGGCCTCTTGATCCACTAAGGAGTCTACTAATTTGGTCTTATGGGTCTGCCCTCTTCTCAGTGATTTTCCTACTTGAATTCGCTAAACTAGGGCTCCATAACTCTTCCTCCTAATAACCCATTGGTTCCTTCCATGAACATTGTACTTAAGGTCTTCTATAACTTCCCACTAGTTTTCATTTAATCCTCGGAGACACAAGCACCTAGGGCTTGAAAAGTTGCCCTCTTATTACTAAAATTCCACCTACATTTGCTAATCTAGGCAACCTCATTAAGTAGCCCTCTTGACAATTATTTTGGATGGTCCAAAATATCAATCTGTAGGGCTTTCAAAATTGCCCACTTACAATTCTACCTATGACTGATCTAGGGAATCATAAATCTTGTCCAACACATAGTGAATAGATTGACACTTCCCTTACTATGCAATCCCTTCCCATTGTCCCTTCTCCTCAAGATTATTCCCGCATCTAAGAGTATTTTTGCCTCTCTACTACAGAGAAAATCCCTTTCTAGGGTCTCAACCCTCTTCATTCATTATATATCTGGATGTACTTTCACTGAGATCTTGGACTATCTTAAGGGTCTCATTTTGCATAGGAAGCAACCCTAACTAGGGCATATTATATTATTTTCCAAAACCTTATGGAAAACCCTCCAACCTTAGCAATATAACTCCTTGAGTACGCTACCACTTAGCCTCCAAGAAACTGTGTTTTTGGTCATTTTATTGACTGATATACTCAGCCTTACTACAAGCCTCTATAGCCCCACACCTAGGATTACCTCAAACCTACAACCACCACTAACCCTGAAATCACACAGTCATAAATCAAACATGTGTTAACCTTGTTCCAGCCATGTACTTGTTGCACTGGTCCTCTAAGGCCCACGGTCGTAGTCTAACTCTACTCAAATCCTCATGACACACCAAAATAGTACTCCTCTAGGATTTTTGTACCTCCAATAAGGTTTAGAATTCTGCAGCCATATCATAGAAAGTTAACACCGAACATGTGCCCATAAATCCTTCTATCAAACTTGACCTACCTTGTTCCTAGAACCTGAACCAAAACATGAGACAAAAAATATAAAAACAAAGCCCTTCTTCTTGCTCCTTGTCCATCTCGGCTTCTTGAGGTATGCAACCTCTTTGGATCATCCCTCACTTGAGAAGAATTGATGTTGTTGGATTTCCAAATAAGTCTCACCTCTTACCTTTTTATAATTTTTCATGAGGAAACGACTAGCCCTCAAGGGATTCTCTTCAATCCTAATCGATTTGATCTTTTTAAATAATAACCCCACCTAACTTAAGGCAAGGGTTTCTTCCATTTGATTTTACCATCACATTTTTGCCTTAGGTCAACCTTGGTCCTTTAAGGTTTCCCACATGCAAACAATGACTAAACAATTTTTTTCTTCACTTGGTTTCGCGCCCACACTTTGGGTGCAAAACCCCTAGCTTAGGTACTTCACCCACAAAACTCTTTTGTGGTCAAACCTCTCACAAATACAACATTTAGGGTTGTGGAGTACCTATGAAGCTACACAAATCAACAAAGGCTAGATAACCCTTGAAGCGTTGGGGATGCGACCTCACCATTTGCGGAATTTCCCCTATAATACGAGGTCATTGTAGCATGTCCAAAATGTTCAAGAGGACTCCATCATCAACGATGTAACCAGGAACATTCCACACATTAGTGCAACTTGGGAAGAGCATCATGCAGAGCACCAATCCACCATGGTGGAAATAGAAGGTACTATATTTTACTAATTTGTTTATGTATTAATTGATTGCAGTGCCATCCTAGGTTATGTTAGCCCTAAGGTTATAGAAAATTGTAAATTAGTGTCTAAAAAATACAAAAATCCCTAGCTAGTTCAATTGGCTATGGGTGCAAAAAGAAGGGTCGCCAGCTGGGTAAAGGCTTGCCTACTTGTGTTGAATGGGACAATGAACTCGGTAACTTTAAACATACTTCCTTTAGGCTCTTACAATGTTTTAATAGGCATGGATTCGTTGGAAATCCATAAAGCAATTGTTAACTTTCTTGATAAAATAGTTACATACACAACAGATATTGGAGAAACCCAGCTTAGAAGAGGCATACCCAATCCTATTTCGGTATGTCAAATATCAGTATTTCAATTGAAGAAAGCTACAAGGAAGGGGTGTCAATTCTTTGTTATTAAAGTGGAAAATTATCCTTAGGACAAGTCAGTTAAATAGCTATAGGAATTAGAGCTGGTGCAAAATTATTAAGATGCATTTCCAAAAGAAATTCATGGATTACCTCCTAAGAGGTAAATAGACTTCTCTATAGAATTTGTATTGGGAGTAGCATCGATATCCAAGGCCTCGTACCAGATAACTGTACCATAACTCATGGAACTAAAAATCTAGTTACAATAATTATTGGGTGAAGGTTATATTAGCCCAAGTGTGTCCCCATGGGGTGCACTGGTCCTTTTTGTCAAGAAAAATATGGAATGTTCAAGTTGTGCATTGACTATCGTCAGCTGAACAAGTCAATAGTCAAAAATAAATATCCTTTCCCCACCTTGATGATCTATTTGATCAATTTAAGGGGGAAACTGTATCTCCCAAGATAAACCTTAGATCTAGATATCACCAACCAAGGATCAAAGAGTAAGACATACTGATAACAAATTTTCGAACCTGGTACGAACATTATGGGTTTACAGTGTTATCCTTCGGACTTACGAATGCACCTGCCACTTTCATGTGCTTAATGAACAATCTGTTTAGCATATTTTTAGATAAGTTTGTGTTAATTTTCACAAATGATATATTGACATATTCTAAGACATTGGAGGAACACAAACAACATCTCGAAATAGTGTTACGAAAATTGTAGGAACACCAACTGTACGCAAAATTCAACAAATGTGAATTTTTCCAGGACAAGGTACAATATCTTGGCCATGTGTTGACAAGAGGAAACGTTCCCAGCTACAACGACTTGAATATTAGCCTGATCAGTGTCCCAATTAGACCCTTATTTGTTTGGGTTGGCTATATACTCTACAGAACATGGGACTGATTTCCTATTCTATTCTAAAACTAAACTAAATGAATACTAAAATTAAACTAAATTAGGGGAAATATATACATATGTTAATATTTACAATTAACTACAAAATATGCAAATTGTTGTGTGTGTACGTGTTATTGGATTGAAAGGTCAAACGATGGTGAGAGTTGGGGGATGGGGAATTCTTTCAAACATAATACTTAAATAAAATATTGCATGCTTGAACCTAGCCTGAATTTGGGTCCACTTAACCACACATAATATTTTTTAAGAATCTCTTTTAACAACCTAAGAATGATTGATTTATATATTTTATATTTTTATATTTTTATTGCATGCAATTTACTGAGATTAGAAATTAACATAAATAAAACTATCTTGAAAACAAGAGCAACTCGTACATCTAATATTTTCTTAATATCAGAGCTTAATGTCAATAAATGAAGAACATATAATAAATCTGGAATAATAAACTTCAACAATAACATATGCTAAATTATTTCAAAAGAAATAATTGCTAACACATTCTAATATTCGATAGAATTTAAAACGGAAATGAAAGGAAAAGAAAAATACCATAGGTGATTATTAAATAAATAAATAGATGACATGATTTTAAACTCATAACTCTAAAATCTTATCAAAATCTGAACTGGTCTTCAAAACTTGAAAAGAAAAATATTTGATTACAAAATCAACAACTTAGGTCTTCAACAATTTCCAACACATATTCCAATGTATTGGGTTGTATAAATAAGAAAAAGTAAAATAAGATAAGGTCTAATCTTAGCTAAAGATAGAAAATCGCCAAATTTTCTCTCAACTAAATCTAATCCTAAAATACAAATCTTATCTAATCAAATATCTTATTTATTGGAATTGGGTAGGTTGTTTCAATCTTCTTGCTGGACTTGAGAAGCTGAGGTTGACTTGACTAGCATATTTCGAGGAGCATTCTTTTGAATATATGTAGCCATACCAAATAATTCTTGGGAATCTGTTGAAGATGAAGTGGTACAAAATGGTCAATATTGAATTGACAAGTGGATAACAAATTTTCAATGTACCTCTTTTTGCAATTGTATCTTGTTGAGAATTTAGAAATTATTTCATTTTCTCAAAAAGAAGTTGCAGGAAATTCTGAAAATTATGCTCATTCCATGTACCAATTTCCTTTATATTGTTTTCATCTAATGTTCTTTGATCTTCAACCACTTGTTAATTGAGTGTCAATGCAATTGCTTCCCAAAGAGGCTTTCGACGAGACATATCAAACCCATCTTCTATATCCAAACTTGCATCCCACACAAAGTCACAAGGTTTGATTGCATCATCAATCCATTCTTTAATTTCCTTCTAATTTTAATCTCTCTGATTCAATGAAGCAATCACCAATTTTTTATCTTTCTTTGAGAATTTAATAATATTTTCAGGACTGAATTTCTTCTCCCAATCAACAATATATCCAAATTTAGTATTTATTATATTAGTTTCTTCCATCATTGACTCAATTTTGTCTTTGAGGGATAATTGCTCCATGAAAAATCTGTAATTTTATCCATCTACTTATAAAATTATAGCTGAACTTTTTTTAAACTTTGATTTACTTGTAAAGCTTTCTCTTTGAAGAAAATAACACTTTTAGCTTGTTCCTCACTATGTTTCAATTGTTGTTGTAAGGATTCATATTCACTTTTGAAAATTGAATTTTGATTCTCTTGAACTATTTTCAAATCCTTTATTTATGTAACATGTTGATTGATCACTTTGTTTAACTTTGTCTACTATAATTGTTCTAATTTTGTCTTATCAAAATTTTTTTTTTGTTGCAAGTGTTGAAGAGCGATAGAAAACCTTCTCTAATTATTGTGGAATGCTTCTTCCATTCTTCTTCATTAAAATATTTATTTCTTTCTAGCTTTACTTCAAGTTCTTTAATTTTTTCTCTACTTTGAACAAATTTCTCAGAAATATTGTCAACTAAATGTTGGGTGCAATTGACGAAGGTTCCTAAGAATCAAGTTGACTCTTTGGCCTTTTCATGGTGGTCTATTGAAGCTTTCCGACTTAATTATGTGATTTCCATAGAATCAACATGCTTCCTCTTCTTTGTTTTCTTCACCACTGATTTGGTTTGTCAATTAAAATAATACTCATTGACGAAAGGAATTGTTTTTGTCACTGGTTCAACTTCAAACAATAGTCTGAAAATTGAAGAAGCAATAGGAATGTTTTTAGAAATAGGAATCAATCTAATCCTCACAGACCAATATTTTAACAGTTGCATTGAGGATCTAGGGGTATGTGAAGTTCTTTGAACTATCTATTCGTCCTTTCCCTAAACTTATGTAGTGGTTGCCATTGTAGTTCTCTAAATTTCTTTGTCAATATATTGAACAATTGACTGAATGGTTTCTATGACTTCAATTGAATTTTGAACTTTTCTTGCTCCTAGAATATCCATGCATGTAGCAATTTCTGGTTGATTTAGCTAGTCAGCTGATTCAATATAAATAACCATTTTCTCTGTCATATGACTATGTTTTAATTGAATTGATTATTTTTTGGGAATTTGAGATCCTTTTGCTTGCTCTTGGGCATTGCTTTCTTTTCCTTTTCCTTTATTCCAGATAAAACATCATATGATAATAATGAAGAAAGATCGAATTTCAGTAGGGCTCTTGATACTTGAACATTCTTCTCATATGGAAATGTAGAAGAAGTTTTTGCAGGAATATCAGTGAATCGGAACATTAAATTTTCAGATAATTTTAGTTTTTCTAAGGGAAAATAAGTATTGAGACTTCTTTGTCTAAGATAAAAATTACATGTGTCTTCTCTAAACTTCTAAATCTTCTCCTTCTCTTCATCATCCATAATTTTTTCTCTTTCAACCACTTGTTCAAAATTGTGAGCATGAATAAAAACATAATCATATAAAGGTTGTTGATGTTGAAAAACTTTTGACAAAGTAATCGTTTTATAATGATTAATGATACTATTATTAGGGTCATATCTAAAGTAAGGTAAGAAATCCAGCCAATTTTTTTCCAATCACTTAGTTTCAACAACAACATGTCCTCTATTCTTTAGTACCACTTGACCAACTTTAATATGAAGGCTAGGCCATACTTTCTTTCGCATTCTATGCAACATTCTGGATTGGGCATAGAGTGTTGTTTGGTTGGTTATTTCTTTGACAACCAGTCTATTAGGAATGTACCTTGGTAAAACATGAGGCCCAATCTCACTTCCAAAAACCCTAATAAAAGAAAAATTCTCTTCAACAAACCAATCTCTAACTTTAGACAAAGCTTCTTGGAAATATTTATTAATCCTTGGGGGAGTTTCCCTTAATAGAACTTCATGTAAGGGAATCATGATATAGTTAAAATTATCGTACAAGTGTTGTTTGAATTTGATTTCCCCTAAAATGGAAGTGTAATCATGTATGGTTTGTTGATGATTAAAGGAATACCTTAATTCCATTAAAGGAAAAGGAATTGAGACCATTACAACATACATGAGAAATATAAACATTAAAAAACCCTGCTCAAATCCAAGATGAGAAGCTATAGCTAATTGTATGGCCTTTGATATATTCTGAGACATGATATTTTCCCAGTTGAATCTCTTTGATTGTTTATAGATGCCATGAATAAGAGGAATCCATTCAAGTTTACAATGCTCTTGATTAACTTCTCCATATAGTCTAGAGAGCATCTTGACTATATACCTAAAAGGGGGTTTGAAGATTGCTATTGGGTGAAACTTCCTTGATTTTATTTTCCAATTTTCAGGATCATGTAGCCATCCTTTCATGACTAAGTTAAAATCCTTTTTTCTTCTTCAGAACATTATCATTAAATTCATCTAAAAACTCCTTGTTCAAAAGAAGTTTTGGGGGATTTAACTTATAAATAGTACTTTAGGTTTCCAAAGGGCAACCACATTTTGGTCGTGATCAAAGATAGAGCAAGTAGGCCTGTAAGAATGCATCAAAAATCCAACATAACATATCAAAATAGGGAAAGAGATTTGGTTTAGTTGTGATTCTATGCAAATTAGTTTTTATAATAGCCTCAAAATTGGAAGAATAATCATCATATGAATTTGTTTATTCTACCCACATATTTTCTTCAAAGAAAGAAAATATTTCTTCCCAAGAGCGCTTACCTGCATCTTGAGTTTTGTACGTAGTATCTCATGTAAGTGATGGATTAAAAATTGTATATTCAATCACTTAGACCTTTACGGCTTTCATTTTCATTTTAATCTCCTGAACTGTTTGCCCAGAAGCTTCTGTCTTTGCCTTTTTATTCATTATTTAATAGCCTGTAAAAAAAAGCAAATAATAATAATAATATAAATAAATAAAAAAAATAAATAAATATAAATTATTAATTAATTAATATATCTATATATATATATATATATATATATAGTAATGAAATTAATGTATTAAAGCATTTATGCAGTTTTAAAGCTAATTTCAAAATAAGCTTAATACTAACCGATGACAAGCAAACTTTTCATGGAGTTTCACAATTATTTTTGCAAAAAATGAGAAACTTTTTTCATACAGGTTGAGAATTTTTAACACGAAAAAGTGAAGTTTTGGGCATTTAACAACTCTTTGGTGGGAATAATGGCATATTAATATTAAATCATGTAGAATTAATAAAACAAAAAAAACACATATTGGTTCATTAATACATATTTAAACTAGAAATGAAAGCTAACCATTTAAATTTCTCACAGAACAAGGTTGTAATCAGTGGAAGCTCGAAGGTTGTAATACTTGTGATATTCTTGTTTTCTTATTAAATTTATGTATGTTCTTCTTTTATCTTCTTCTCATCAAGCAATCATCAAATCAAAAGCATGAAGATCAATGACACCAGATATAGGCACTTAGACACGGCTAAAACCCCTATGTAGGGGAAAACCTAGTCAAACTCTTCCACTAGTAGATTCAAATCAAATTGAGACAATCCAAGACCTTAGACCAAACCAAAAGACATTCCTCTCTCCACCAAGTTAGCCTTCCAAATTAATTAACCAAACTTCAGTAGCCACTTCTAGTAAATCAGCTTCAACCCAACTACAACTCAGAATTTCGATCTCCAACTTTCATAATTTTGGCCCTACTGTAGATTTTTTATTTCGGCCCTCGTGCAACAATCCATAAACTCGCACATTTGATACAAAAGAGATGATTTTTTTTCCTTCTTGCTTGGCAAGTGTCTCCTTCTTTTTCACTAGGGTTTTCTCCTTCTTCTCTAAGTATTTCGCTCTTATTTCATCCTCCTATAATTGCAGATTGAACTTGATTGAGTGTGTGTCCAAATGAGGTCAAGCAACTTCCAATAATTAGTGGTTTCTGACTCCCTTTGAGGCTGACTTGTCTTCTTTGAGGCCGACTTGGTGGAGGAGGCACAAATTACACTTTTAACACATAAATAAATTTCTTTCTTGATATACAAAGCCCAAGAAGGGTATATTAAATTATTAAAAGGACTAGGGCTCGTGACGTAAACCCTAGAATCCTACAATGGAGGCTTTTGACTAGAAACAAATAAATAAAGCATGAAACCCATGCTTAATAATTTTTCTTTTATAATTAAATTTCTTTTTCTTTCTTTCTTTTGACAAATACATTACATCAATTATGAAGACGGACACTAGTTACATTCTTCAACACTCCCTCTTAACCAGGGAGGTATTGATAATAAGGATATACTCAAAATGATTTGTTCTATGAAGAGTGAGAACACAAACAATGCTACAGATTAGATAACCCAAGGATCTAGGTATCATATCCAAGGGTGGAGCTCCACAAGACCAATGATACCCTCCCTATTTTAGGATATAAACATCATCAAAGGTCAGCCATAAGTCCTCCTAAGTATCTTGTCACCCTAAGATGCTTCATCTCTCCTTATCAACTAAATAAGATATATTCATCAGTTAGCCATTCTCTTATTTCATTCTTTCTTCGAGGTCTTCACCATAGCTATCACAATATGCCCTCCCTCTCAACTAGGGTACATTTTTCTTTATTCAAGCTTTTCCTTTATAATAAAAACTTTTTCTTTTCAACCACATAGGTTATTTTATTTGTATCATCATATAATCAAAGAAATTTTAACCTTTCAAAGCTTTATTCCAACATTCTCTCTATGGCAATATGATCATCTATTCATCTTTAATCTTATCACTATTCGTACAACTCTCTCTTTCCACCATGCTCATCATTATTATCAAGTTATCTTCAATTATGATGTAGGTGAATATCTTTAGCATCATATACCTGCAAATAGTCAACAACCAAGTACAATCATGTACTTGCAAATCTTCAACAATAAGTATAAATATACAAGATCATGCAGTTAACTTTAAAATAGGGTTAGCATGTTATTATAATCAAAATAATCAAGCTTTAAATATCCAAAGCCTAAACCGAGTTAGGTTTACAATCAACAAGAGTCACATCTTTTATCTCCTATACTTTAACAACTTTGTTGGGGTTTTGTCACAAACCCTAGATTCCATCATAAAGACTTAAAGTCTTAGATATTTGCAACTAAATCCAGTTAGCAATTCAATCATGGCATTTTCAATATTATGCCCTAGAATTTCATGTTAAACTCTATTAGGGTTTTGTCACAAACCATAGATTTCATCAATAAAATTAAATCATAGATATCAATAATAAAGTCAGCATCCTAGCATTTCTTATATCAATTTCTTCCTAAGATTTTATTGTAAACCCTAGATACAAATATCAAACTCCAAAAATATTGACCAGACTAGGGTTTCAATTATGCAAAAGCTCATACACCTATGGATTCAATTCTAATATTTTACATTGACTACAGCAAGGTCTTGTCATAAACCCTAATTCATCAATCCCTGAAAATCTAGGGTTTTACCATATAACCGAGATATTAATGACAAACCTTAAAAGCTAGGTTTTCTTCATAGAATTACTGTAATTCTAAACATCAAGATAGTAGGATATCAATATGAGTTCTAAGCCCTAAGAAGACTAGGGTTTCATAATTAACATACCCTAAGCAACAAAAGACTAGCGTTTTGTAGTGAACCCTAAAGGTTAGGATTTTACTAAAGTAAACAAAAGATAGAGAATATAACAAGGCTGATTTAATCTAAAGACTAATCACCTTAAAGAAGAATCTTGATTATTCAAAATCCTAGACATAAGAGAGTTAGTGATTCAAAGCAAATTCCAAAATGAAGAATAATCATACCTTCTTATAAGAATGTCTCCAACAAATCAAACATACCTTGAGTTGTTCTTTAACAAACCTTATATAGTTTATCTTTGTTTAATAGTTATCCTTTTGATGTCTCCCTCTAAGTCTAACCATCATCCTTATGTATTTTTGCAACCTTTCATACCAAATAATGAATTACAATTATGCAATACAAACAAAGCTTAGATGTATAGAGGAATTCAATCACGGAAGAGAAAATAGAGAATAAGATACTTATTTTTTGTAAAATGGTGGAGGTTCCCTCTTAATCAATTCAATAATTTCAGGGATGTGTATACCTTATCAAAACAAATTCAAAAATTTCTAAGAGGACATGTTAGGTCTATAAACTCTAGAAATCATAAAAGAGAATTTTAAAAAACCTAAAACAATAGTCTATGAGTAGGATGACATGTAAAAGACTAAATAATATAAGTCTTTGACTTCATATTCTTCAGCCTTGTTCTTCTCAGGTGGAGCTTTGTCTGCAACTATAGCATGCTCTCTCTCTCTCACACACATCTTACTTTTAGGATTTTTAGGACATTGATTCTCTTAGTGTCCCATCTTATGACAATGAAATCATTCTATTTTAGATAGGTCAATCTTATTCTTTGGTTCTTTAAAATTATTGTTTCCTTCATTTTTCTTGTAGTGAGTAGAATATGCATTGGATGTGGTGTTCTCTTCATATTCCTTCTTATTGTTTGCTAATGAGATGTGAGCTTCTTCTTGACTAGATGCATTTCACATTTCTTCAAAGGATGGGGCTTCTTTCCAACTACTAATCCCTGGTACAAAGGCACTCCATGATTTAGGTAAACCTAGAAGTGCAAAAACTACAAGTTCTTTCTCTTGTATAACTTCATCAATAGCTTGGAATCATATTTTATTTTGGAGATTCTTACAAAATAAGAAGACACAGTGTCATATTTTGTCATCTTTAATTTTCTTAGTTCATTATTTAGACTAGAAAATTGTCCAATGTTCTTGACAGTGAATAGTTTGGAGAGAGATTCATACATCCATTTTGTAGCATTTATATTGGATATGTAGGGGATTAAGTTGTCCTTTACTTCATCTACAATTAGCTTCATTTCTAAGATATATGTCTCCTTGTATGTTTCCTTTCCTGCATGATATGCAGGTTGCTTAACCTTTCCGTGTACAAAATCTAACACCTTGTGCTTTGCAAGGATAAGATCTATCCTTTTCTTTCGTGATCTATAGTTTGAGGATCCTTCTAGTTTGTTTTTTTTACTTCATTGATGTGGCCATAATAGTCCTTCATCTTCTTATATTTTCCTTCTCCTTGTGGTCTACTTTGAGACATTCTCTTAACCATCTCTTCAATAGATCTTCAAGCTACCTTTTTTTCTCTTCTTTCACCTTAGCTCTGATACCATGTTAGAAAATCAGAAAGGCGGAAAGATTTTCTTATGTTGAAAATTACTTGTGATATACTTGTATTCTTATTAAATTTATTTATGTTCTTCTTTTATCTTCTTCTCATCAAGCAATCATTAAATAAAAATCATGAAGATCATTGACACCAGATATAGGCACTCAACTAGGGCTAAAACCCCTATGTAGAGGAAAATTCAGTTAAACTCTTCCACTAGTAGATTCAAATCAAATTGAGACAATCCAAGTCCTTAGGTAATACCAAAATACCTTCCTCTCTCCACCAAGTCAGCCTTCCAATTTTATTAACCAAACTTCAGTAGTCACTTCTAGTAAAACAGCTTCAACCCAACTACAACTCAGAATTTTGGTCCTCCAGCTTCCAGAATTTCGACCCTACTGCGGATTTGTGATTTCGACTCTCCTACAATAGCCCAAAAGCTCACATGTGTGACAATTGGCTCCTTCTTGCTCTACAAGTGTCTCCTTTTTTTGTTAGGGTTTTCTCCTTCTTCTCCAGGTATTTCACTCTTCTTTCTTCCACCTACAACTACAGATCGAACTTGCTTGAGTGTGTGTCCAAATGAGTTCGAGTAGTTGCCAATATATAGTGGTTTCAGATGCCTTTTGAGGCCAACTTGATGGAGGGGGCAAAAATGACACTTTTGACAAATAAACAAATTTCTTTCTCGATATACAAAGCCCAAGAAGAGTCTATTAAATGATGGCAAGGACTGGGACTCATGAAATAAACCCTAGAAGCCTATAATGGAGGTTTTTGACCTAGAAACAAATAAACAAGCATGAAACCCATGCTTAATCATTTTTCTTTTATAATAAAACTTCATTTTTTTTGTTTCTTTTGAAAAATGCATTACATCAACTATGAAGACTGACACTAGTTACATTTTTCAACATTTTAGAGCTAACAACATCACTTAATTTCAAAAGAAGGGATAGTAGTGGATCTTGAAAAGGTGAAGGCTATTCTTGATTGTCCAGTACCGAAAGATGTAGTTGATATAAGATCATTTATGGGGATAATTGGCTACTATCATAGATTTATACTAGGATTATCCAAGCTGGCGAACCCTATAACCTCCTTACATAAGAAAGGGGTAAATTTTGGATGGACATGACAACGTCAAGAAAGCTTTGAAAGGCTAAAATATCTACTTACTGTTGCATCGGTCCTCAAAAATAAGGTCTAGAAAAAGACTTTTAAGTATGTACATATGCATGCCCGGAAGGTCTAGGAGGCATGCTTATGTAAAAGGGGCATGTTGTGGCCTATGAGTCTCAAAAATTAAAAGAACATGAGAAAAAAAAAATTATGATTTGGAATTAGCAATTGGAATTTACGTTGTCAAAATGTGGAGGAATTATTTAATTGGAAGGAAATTCACATTAATTACTGAGTATGTAAGTCTGAAATATTTTTTCAACCAACACGATATGAATGCTAAGAAATCCATATGGATGGCCTTCCTAAGCAAATATAACTTCGACATTAAACACATAAAGGGAAAAGAAAATAAGGTGGAAGATGCCTTAAGTAAATGTTTGAAACAATTCTATGATATTTCCATAAGTTGAACTGAAACAGATCTTTTAGAGCAAGTTGAGGAAACATTAACCGATCAAAAATATAATCAGATATGTAAAAATCATAAAACTAAATCTGATCTAGATAAATGGATTGGTTATGAAATCAGTCAAAGTGAATTTTTAAGATATACAAATAGATTTTATATTATAGACCAAGAAAAAATTAAGAGATTGATAATGGATGAACATCATAAGAAACCTTTTGTAGGTCATCTCGAGTATCAAAAAATGATTATAGGTGTAACACCCTCATCCCACATCTACCCAAGTAACCAGCCAACTGGGGTAAATATGCAACGAGAGGCCACTATAATGGGATTCAACCTCCTAGGTGACCTTAAGGAAGTGTAATCAACGGAAACCCACAACACGGACCTTCTATACCTACTACAGAACTCCCATAAGCCTTCCGAGTCATCCCCATGACCAGTCCCTGGGTCCCACTCAGTTTTTAGTCCATTAAATCCCTAGATGCTCCCTTGATATGGACAAGGGTGTGTCTATGAGGCTCCATTAGATCCCACAACAAGGCATGGGTGCGTCTGGGGATTTTTCTCCTCAGTCTTGTGCATGCAACTCTGATATTTGTGCCACTTTTTCAGGCCCAAAGCCCAGGTCACTACCGAGAACTCCATGACAATTTAAGAACTAAAATATAACAACATAATACTGATACAAATGCAATTACTTGAACAAGAACTTGACTGGACCCCTACTAGCGATGACAGGAATTTCATCAAACATGTCACAAATATGTAATCTACAGGTTTAAACAATAGATATGAGCATAGGGGTCTCATACTTATATGAGAATCGCTAAGAAGCATTGTTCCCTTATATCATTAGCTACATATCATCTATTAGGTCATAGATACATTGTTCATTCATTTACAAATCAAAACATGAGGAGAGCCATACATCATCATTGTCATAATACATGCTTATAACCAGCATAATAACAACATAAATATAAAGGATACATCAAGCATAGAATCCACATATAAACTCGTACATTTACACATAAGATACCAAGGAAATAACCTCTTATTAATGAATGCAAAATCCAACCTGGTATGGCACTACCACGTTCCACCCAACCGTAGGTTCGCTGAGCCAAATCTCTCTTTAGCCAATCACCCTCGTTTCATATTCCAAGCATGAATGTGGGACTCAAACAAAAATAACCAACCAAGGCATCGTGAGGCTAAATGACCTCACCCTCATCAATATAAACCAGGCTTTACCGTAATCCACACAGAATCACTAGACCAAAACAGTAAACATGTAATAACAGGCTTTACCATGATCTCCATAAGATCACTAGGCCAAAATAAGCATGGATGCCACTAGATTTATCCACCTACACAGTAAGGAATTTTTTTATCTCCTAGTCTCTAGGCTTTACTACAATCCACATCAGATCACTAGGCCCTAACTGAGACTCCACTCTCCAGGCTTTACCGTACATTTCATCCCAGGATTACTAGGCCTAATGGAGAGCACCCACCTGTAGGCTTTACTGTATATCTCACCATTCACCAGTTAAGGATTCCTAGGCCCACCGAGGCAACACAAAATTTGGCTTTACTACAACCCACTGTCTGGTTCAAGGGTTATTATGCCATGTGTTATTTTATTCAAAGATCCACCTCACTCGGCTTTGAATCCATCCGGTAATCTAGCTCAACCAAAACATAAGAACCCCATCACACCATGGTTATCCAGAAATGGAAAGGCTAGGTTGAAATGTTGTCGCACATAGCAAAACCCATGCCATGAAAGTAAAGAACCACATGCAATAATACCATGCATGCCAAATATTGCAAGGACATCACACATGCAAATCGATACATGCAAAGAATCATGTTGTAGTTGCTTGATCTTGCTCTTCCTTGCTTGATCCTTCCTTCCTCTTTCCTTCTTTGCCTTTCTTAATCCAATGCCAAAGTGCTCCAAGAAAACTCTGTGTCCTAGAGAGAGAGAAAGAGAGAGAGAGAATAATAAGAGAGCTCCAAAGTTGAACTGACAAAAGGTTACACTGACCAAACCTTGAACCAAAAGCTTGAGCAAAAACTTAACCAACAAAAAGCTTTTCAACTGATCCTCAGAAGCATTTTTATCAATGAGGCCTCTATTTTCTTCATTTTCCATTATTTTCCTTCAATTTTCTCCTCACATGCAACCTGTGACCTTTCACTTTCCTTTTCCCCTAATTTCCATTATTTTCGTAAATAAGTATGCCAAAAATGCCATTTGCCTTTCCAAAGTGTTTGTCATTGCCTTTGCCAATTTTGTTTAGCCATAATAACCGAAATGAACACCCACTAGGATATTTTGCCCACCATTCAGCTTAGAATACATGTCCCATGACTGTGGTCTTATATTTTTATATTTACATGGATTTTTTAACCAGGGCTATTACAAAATTCACCCCCTTGGGAGAACACCGTCCTTGGTGTTCAATGACACCTATAGCCAACAAGACCGTTGAAAACAAAACATACTGCCCATGGAGCTTTATAACTCAACTCGTTGGAGTATTTACAATGATCACTGCTAAAGATATGACAAGCATATCGTTTACCGGAGCTTTATAACATAGCTCATTATAATATTTACAATAACCACATATACACATATGCACATTTGCTTCACCCAACAAATAATCATATTGCCTATGGATCTTTATAAATCCAGCGCGATAAAATATTTAGAATAATACACACATATACATATATGCACATTTTCTCAACCAGCAAATAAAAGGATATGATGTCTGCATTCACAACAAGGGAATCCAAAGGCTCACACCTCCACCCTCAAAGTAATACCAGGATTCACCTCCTTCCCAGGAAGTCCAGAATCCAATGCAAGGTCAAATCTGCATCCAATGTCAAGCACTATAATCCTATGCCACTTGTCATCTTAGTGAACAGATATTGGCTCATTGTTCCCCAATGTGCATTTGATTCCATCTGAAATGCTAATGACCAAAACAAATCCATACCAGACCTTCCCTTCTCTGCTACAAATTCCCTCAAGAAATTTGGTCACCCCCTTCTGTGCAGTCACTCACCTTCCAAGTTCCCTAGCATCCCCTATCCCAGGCGATCCATCCCTTGGGAAGGCTTCCTCGCATCAGAAGGTCAAACAACCAAGGAATATACCTACCTCAAAACCATCATACAGGTCATAGCATGGTCATGGAAATTAATGGACACTATTGGGTACCAGTGTCCCACAATGGCCCTACTCCTGAATGTTTTACTACCTTACTACTACTTGTTCCAATTCCTTTTGTTGTTACTACTAATTCTTGCATTTAGTTTCAACCACCCAACCCAAGCATTTTCAAGATTTCTTGTACCAAATGCATAATTTCCATTAGATTCAAAATAAATTGAAATAACTTCAGACCATTCCTCATTGGTTGCTCGTCACTAAGATATACTTGCAATTATGTTCTCTTCTTGTCACAACAAGTCAAACTAGCATCTTTGACCAAATCATCATGTGTAAACATATCACATTAGGTTAGCTTAAAAAACAACCATCATAGATCAAAATAATAAATCACATGTAACCACCATAAACTAGAATCATAGATCTCATGCATAATAAAACTGAAATAATATACAGATACTTATCCTTTAGCCAATCCTTATCTTCTACCTTTATCCTTTCTGTCCACACACTGGATCGGTTACCACACCCAACAAACACCCAATGCCTTCTCTTCAACCATGTCACATACACATAGTGTGCTTCACACACATACGACCACACACAACATACATACCATGCAATACATGCACCTACGCCTAGTCTACAGCACAACATAATACATACTCCTACATCCGGTGTACACCACAACACAATACATGCACCTACACTCGATGTACAACACAACACAAATACGTACATACAGTACAACACAATGAATACATATGTCACGATACCACGATTACAAAATGCACATATATAGTACTGCATGCCCGCAACAAACCATGTATGACACACACACAATACCACATGTACACCAATACCATATGTAGAACATGTACATAGCACCACCTACACAACATCACATGTACATGACACCACCTACACAACGCATACACAACGCCACATGTACAACACACCACTCGTACAATGTGTACACAAAACCACATGTGCAGTGTACCACATGCACGGCACAACATGTAGACAACATCACATGCATGACATGTACACAACACCCCCTGCACACAACACCACATGCACACATCACCACATGTACAATCATGCACATAACACCATATGTACATAGTACCACTGTACAACATGCACACAACACCATATGTACATAGCACTGCCTGTCCAACATGTAGATAGCATCATTTGTATACAACACTACATGTCCAACATGTGCACAACACCATATGCACACAATGCCGCATATCAATCATGCACGTAGTATGATATGTACACAGCACTGCATATCCAACATGTACATAGCACCATCTATACCTAGCACTGGATATGCAATATGCATACAACACAATAGGTACAATCATTGAATATAAAATATGCATAACATATACACAACAGTAGCACTGCATATCCAAGACCACACTATCTCTTCCAAGCAACCTTCCTTCCAGTGTCTCTCTGCCATCCATGCTTATCCTAGCATGTCGTGGATCACGTTGTTTTCATTCAGCTGATGTATCCCTCAAAATTACTTGTCATAACAACATAGGCATAATACAAGCATACAATATCAATTCATATCCACATGATATTGGCCTCATAGATTTGTCATGACTACTCTTCCCACTTAATTCCCTATAAGACCAGGAACCTTGTCATGCCATTTACCTTCATAAGCAATCATTCCTCCACAAGGATGATCCCTAACAACCCTATGAGATAGTGACATATATACATACATACATATATATGATCATGAGCATAAAACAATCATGATCATGTCAAACAAATGACATACATACATACATATATACATATAAACATTATCATTAAACAATCATGATCCATGATGACCCTGATAGACATGACATACATACATACATACATTTATACATATGTAAACATCAGAATAATCATGATCACAACATAATTACCAAATAGCATAAGGTCAAGGTTAAGAGAACACCCATTATCCATGCACAACCTGCACAACATTGAGAACAATAGTTCCCAACATAGCCAAGGCATCTGATGCCTCAAATCCATTTACTTTACCTTTCAAGATTACTTTTCTCATCATTTTCCTGCCATGCTCCATTTAAACCAATGGACCTCACCAATCCAACATATTGTCACACTCTTTCTTTCAACTTCCCTTTACGCATGCACTGAGCTTTATATGAGTCTCATATTACCTGATGGGTTTCATTCAACTTCTCCCGAGCTCCATTAACTTTCCTCTTTCCAAACCAATTCCCAAGACTCAAAACTTAAAAGGAAAGCACAAGTAACAAATAAGAAGGAGACCATGAAAACCAATAACAACATGACACCACAATAAAGTGGCAAGGCCTTGCACCAGACATAATAAAAACCACAAATCACAAAATACGAAAAGCACAAGACTAGAAATAGACACCATGACTCCATCACATGGTTCCAAAGGAAAGCTCAACCTGAGCCTTCTTCAAGATTTAATGGCAACCACTCTTGCCATGCAACTCCCTGCATCACACTACCATAAACACATAATTGTCAATGTATAAATAAATATAAAAATATACCAGTTAGCTTACCTTGTTATGCCACACACATTTCCTTTTAGATGAACACATCTATGCCATCTCTCAATGGAATCCAATTCCCTTTATAGATCTAGCTATAACTAGACACCAGTTGTTACACCTGTCAATTACATGTCCATGAATATAGCACATATCCACATAATTTCAGAAAAATTAGGGTTAAGGAAACTTCTTGTATGCAAATCACTCATTTGTTTAGAATTGTAGTTTCCAAACATAGCCAAAGGGATTCTCACCCAATTCCTTTATTTTACCTTTACCTTGCTGCAACTGAGTCTTACTATGTACTGTCACATCACCCAATGGATATTTATATAAATAAATCAACTATTACCTTGTCATGCTAATACTAAGCATGTTTCTTGCAACTATTCACACATGTCAATCACACATTCCAAAGATCAAGGCAACATATCTACTAATTTGAAATCAAACTTTACCAAGACTAACAATCATGTCATAATCCATAGTCAACTCATAGTCATTAGACATAATGCTACAACTATCACCTACTTACACTCAACTACATATTAGCTACCTCAACACATATGTGTGAGTAAAACCATCTTAAAACAAGATCATTCTTCAAGCAATCTTACATACACATAGTCATATTAAGCAATTCATCAAACATTCAACCAACTTGCAAACATACCATGCTAAATAAATAAACTAGATGACATAATCAAACACTCAAACATAAAATAAATGGCATAGTCAAACTCATACCTTAATGTCATAACCCTCGCCATATGCATAGGCCAATCCAATTTAGCATGATACATATAACATCAAGATGTTAATGTAATAACCATAATCATCAACTAATATATAACAACAACAAGTTAACATATAACATGCTCATCAACAACATATAACATAATCATCAAGTTAACTATCATAAAACAACAATAGCAATGAATGCAACCACGGGTTACTATCATTCATGACTATCTGACACATGTGCATATGAATACACTAGTCAACTAGCATTTATCATACATGTAACCATAATAATAATAGAATGACAAGTATATCAGCAACCCTAATGTTTATAACAAACATTAACCAACATATCTGGATGCCCACCATACAAACTTGTATGATGATCTTCTCTTACCCGAAGTCCCATTCTTGCAACTTCACTTTAATGATCTACATCTCCTACTCTATCTCAGCCAACAAATTAACATCTTAACATACCAATATCATCATGATGATCTAATTTCATACAATGACCTCACAATGCATGTTTGACCTACCATACATGCATAACCATAACCACGACAACGCATGCATAACAACATATAGACACCGACATGCATAACAAATGCATATACAACCATACACTCATGACGACACATCCCACAACAACACCGTCAACCTTCACATGGCGACATCACTACAAACATGATCAACACCATGCAAATGCAGCAAACACATGGACTACAAGCATAAGGAACACATATGCAACTAAAATGAATGCATGACCAACACACTGCCCATCCAGTCCGAGGGGTGAACCATACTCTAATACCACTCTATGGTATCAAATATCGCACAAGGAGAACGGAAACCAGAAACCACTCAAAGAGAACGGAACCCGCTCTAATACCACTTTGTGGTATCAGATATGACCCAAAGAGAGTGCAACCTCCTTCGATACCACTATTTAACACCCTCAGCCCACATATACCAAAGTAACCAGCCACTCGGAGTAAATATGTGACGAGAGGCCACTATAATGGGATTGAATCTCCTAGGTGACCTTAAGGAAGTGGAATCAACGAAAAACCCACAACACGGACCTTCTATACTACACAACTCCCAGAAACCTTCGGAGTCATCCCCATGACCAGTCCCTAGGTCCCCTTGAGTTTTTAGACCATTAAACCCCTAGACACTCCCTTGATATGAACAAGGGTGCGTCTGGGAGGATCGAGTCGCTCCCACAACAAGGCATGGGTGTGTCTGGGGACATTTATCCTCAATATTGTGCTTGCGACTTTAGGATTTGTGCCACTTTTTCAGGCCCAGAGCCCAGGTCACTACCCATAACTCCATGACACTTTCAGAACTGAAAGATAAGAACAAAATACTGATACAAATGCAATTACTTGAACAAGGACCTAACTGGGCCCCTACTAGCAATGGCAGGAATTTCGTCAGACATGTCACAAATATGTAATCTACAGGTTTAAACAACAAATATGAGCATAGGGGTCTCATACTTATCTGAGAATCACTAAGAATCATTGTTCCCTTGTATCATTAGCTACATTATTACCTATTAGGTCATAGATACATTATCATTCATTTACAAATCAAAACATGAGGAGAGCTATACATCATCATTGTCATCATACATGCTTATAACCAACATAATAACAACATAAATATAAAGGATGCATCAGCCATATAATCCACATATAAACCAATACATTTACACATAATATACCAAGGAAAGAATTTCTTATTAATGAATGCAAAATCCAACTAGGTATGGGACTACCATGTTCCGCCTGACCATAGATTGGCTGAGCCAAATCTCTCTTCATCCAATCACCCTTGTTCCATACTCCAAGCATGAATGTGGGACCCAAACCAAAATAACAAACCAGGGCATCCCGAGGCTAAACCACCTCACACTCATCAATAAAAACCAGGCTTTAGCACAATCTACACTAGATCACTAGGCCAAAACAATAAACATGTAATAACATGATTTACCATGATCTCCACCAGATCACTAGGCCAAAACAAGCATGGACGCCCTCAAATTTCTCCACCTACATCGTGAGGAATTTTCCTGTATCTTATTCTCTAAGCTTTACCCCAATTCATACTAGATCACTAAGCCCTAATCAAGACTCCACTCTCCAGGCTTTACCGTACATCCCATTCCATGATTGTTAGACCTGATGGAGAGCACCCACCTTTGGGTTTTACCATATATCCTGCCATTCACCAGTCGAGGATTCCTAGGCCCACCGAGGAAACACAAAATCCAACTTTACCACAACCCACAGTCTAGTTCAGGGGTTACTAGGCCAAGTGTTATTTTATTCAAAGATCCACCTCACTGAGCTTTGAATCCATCCGATAATCAAACTTAACCAAAACATGAGAACCCCATCACACCATGGCTATCCATAAATGGCAAGGCTAGGCTAAAAACATCATCATGCCTAGTTTTAGTTTCAGTCTTTGCATCCTTCCTCCAGTGATCAAACATGCTCTTACAAGTGATTTTAAGGTGTCAAAATCAAATTTTGTCATTTCAGTGAGTATTCAAGCAAAATTTGGTCACTAGGCATTAGGTCTAGGGTTTGCTTTCACTCCTTCCAAAGTTGCCCAAATGTCGGTCCGTGTCACCATTCAGCTGAGTGTACCATTATTCAGAGGGTTTTCATCATCATGTCAGGTTCCATTGGGTCATTTCACACCTTGTTCATGCCTCAGTTGTGCCGAGGCAAGGTTCATTTCCCTCTCCTAGGGTTTTGAAGGCAATTTCTCTTGAATGGTAAAATCATTAGCAAAAATTGTATCCAGATGTTCATACACCTTCCCCTATCCTTCATGTACCTTGTTAAACACTTCCCATCACTGAGATCCCCCAAATTCTTCATTTTTGCACAAACCCTAGTTTCTTGCCACAACTTGGCAATTTTCTAGGCTAGGCCTGTGTTTTTCCCTTTTAGACCCCTTCCCCTCACTCGATCTCTGAGATTCCACTTTCCCCTACTTCCTAACATCCCTCCCTACTTCCAAAAATTTC
>APFE030659187.1:275576-293799 GCA_000404065.3 Pinus taeda
TGCTTCTTTCAGTAATTGTAAGTTGTTATGTGTATCATTTTCCTTCTTTCATCTTCTGCAATTGAACAAATGAAGTGTAAAGGTAGAATCCATCGATGGTTATGATCTGCCTTTAAGTTTGTTTAAATTTCCATGTTTTCTTCAGTTTAAGGAGAATCCTTGAGACTTCCTTGCTCTCCTTAGCTCCTCACCAGTCTGATCTACCCATCTCACTTGCTTTAAAGCATCAAAACAATTGCCTTCCTTGCCCCAATCAAATCTCTGCAGAAACTGTGCCTCATCCCCGAGCCCAAATTGCCTTTCCCGTTGTTTTCAACAAAACCCTAAAAACCCTAAATCAAATCAAACCCCTGCACTTAAATACCTAGCCTAAGATCAGTTGCAAATTTAGTCATCTCGAGCCTATTTGATTACCTTTTACTGAGATTGACCCAGAGAGAGCCCTCTCCTGTCCTCATAGGGCTAGCTACGAGGCTGAGTGTGGTTTGATGTAGCCTTGAGTTTTACCTTATTTCAGCCTAAGGTAGATTTGAGCGCTAACACCTAGAAAAACCAATGCCATGATAGCAAAGAACCACATGCAATACCATGCATGCCAAATCTAGCAAGGAAATCACACATGCAAATCGATACCTGCAAAGAATCTTGTTGTAGTTGCTTGATCCTGCTCTTCCTTTCTTGCTCCTTCCTTCCTCTTGCCTTCTTTTCCTTTCTTGATCCAATGCCAAAGTGCTCCAAGAAAACTCTATGTGTCCAAGAGTGGGAGAGAGAGAGAGAGAGAATAATGAGAGAATTCCAAAATTGAATTGAAAAAAGGTTACTATTGAAGTCTAGAAATGTCCCTTTTTTACCATCCTTTTTGCCATCACATTTCACCTTTCTGTTATTTTTCTACAAAAACCTTAGCATATTAAGGTCAAGATCAATACCTACAATGTATTAATCATCCATACTTAAATTCTCTGTTTTTAGTGAAATTGTGACAAAGTATCTTGCAATTGCCAAATTTTGTATATTATGCAACTAATATATGTTTCTGTAGCAGAATCCATTGTTAGATATGTTGCATCATTCCAAAAGAAGAAATAATAATGTCAAAAGATGACATTTGGCTTCCAAATGGTTAACCACCTACTGATATTTCTTGGCAAGCTAAGTGAAACAAGAGATCTTGAAGTCAAAAGCTGAGTCAAACTTGGAAACTGTGTGTTACAGTTAAACACAGGAAGCATAGAATCAAGTGAGCGAGGCACTTAGCTGTTAAAACATGAAATCTCCTATGACTTGCTTTTAGCAAGTCATAAAGAGATTGGACTCTTAGTTATCTATCTTGTAGGTATCAAATTTGTTTTTAGTTTATCAACTTAAAACTCTTTCGAGGTTGTTTTTATCATTTGTATAAATAACAGTAAGTGAGACAAAGAACACGGAAGTGGTGATTATTGTTGTTAAGTTTATAATCCTTTTGTGGACAAATTGATACTTTGTTCTCTTAATATAAGTTCATGTTACTTTCTAAATGTGTGCGTGAAGAATCGTTGATTGTTAAATCAACCCTACACTCCGGGAGAGCCCCCTGCAAGCTATAAGGTTTTTCTTTAGTTTTGCATTATTGTTAGCATTAACATTTCTTCTAAATTTTACTTGTAGCTTTGATTTTCGTTTCAATCATTTTTACAGGGTACTCATAAACCAAAAATACCAAAAAGGGTTTACTTATGCTATGCATTTTTTATATCATTGTTTAGTTGTTTCAATATTCAAAATCAATTTCTCTAAGTCATTTCCTCTTTTACATTTAACCTCTGATATGCTAAACATATTACGTACATTTTAGAGGTTGATGTGCACATTAGTAATCAGCCTTGAGTTAAAGTTTCACACTTTAGATTTCATTTTCATTCTCTTTTTGAAGTAACTTTATCTTTTGCAATCTAAATTTCGTTATTAGGTTTCTCATATTTGTCAATTAGCTTAAAGATTTATTTTCAACAACTAGTGCAAAATGAGTTCAATTCCACAGCAGTAGAATTAAATCATTTTATTTCATGTTAAATTTTCAAGCATTTCCTTTTGACAGTTATAATTAAGTGTGGATTTTTGCAATATAGATAAGATCTTTTATTTTCAAAAACTCGGCGTAGAGAGGACTCTAGATTGAAAGAACATGTGCGTTGATTTTCTCCAAATTGTTTAAAAATCATTCATTCATCTTTAAAATTAGTTTCATTCTTAGATCACTTAATTTACAGAGGAAATCCTAGCATATATAGTGTGCATACACTTCACAAGTACATGAATCCTCGTTGACATTTAATGAAGTAAATTAAACACAATTAATTTACCAAACATTTTGGCACCGTTGTCGGGGAAGTGTATATAGGATTCCATTTTTTGCATTTCATTTTAGAGGTTTTTAATTTGATAAATTGAAAAATGATAAAAAAAAAAACATTATGCATAGAGAAAGGGATTCTAGCGGTAGATTTATAAGTAGAGGTAGAAGTTCAATTCCAACATCACCACTCACTCTACCTAGACCTCGTAGTGCCGCACCATCCAACCATATTTGTATCCCATAATTGGTAGGTAGACATAAACTTCTTGAGGTGCATAGATCATAAATCCAATCTAGAGATTCCCCAGTTTATTCTACAGAAGTTGTGGTTGACATACCCACATCCCCAACAGAAAGAGTAATTTTCCTCTCTTCAATAGGAGAACAACTTCTAAGACAAGAATTAGAGGTGCCTAGTGAAGAAGAAGAAGAAGAACCTTATTTTAACATAGTAGAGGAACCAAAAGAAGAGCTAGATAATCCTATCATAGAACCTTATATTAGCTCTGAATAATCTACAATGGCAGAGGAAGGATAAGGGGAAGTGCATAATGTAGATGGTGGCAAATTTAGGATTGGAGGTGGAAGAGGCAAAGGAGGAAATAGAGGAGGAGGTGGAGGTGGAGGTGGAGGTGGTGGTAGAGGTGGTAGGGGGAACATATCCTTTTGGATTTGCCATCTTTGATGAAGATAACACAATTACAATGAAGAACATCTCACCCTCCATTCTCCCTAATTTCCATGGTTTAAGACATGAGGATCTCGAAACATTTATTTTTCAGTTTGAAGCTATATGTAGAACTTATGATTATTTACTTGATCCTCAAAAGTTGAAATTGTTTACAGCAACTCTTAAAGATGGAGCACTTAAATGGTTTATGTGATTAGGAACACATACAATTAGAACATGGAATGAAGTGAAAAATATGTTCTTAGAAAAATACAAGGATTATTGTATGCCCCATAACCTCAAAGATGAAGTCTTTAAGATGATGCAAAAAGAGGATGAAATCCTTGAAGATCTAGTTGAAATATTTGCTTACAACATCAAAAGAGCTAAGATGTATAATTTGGATGATGAAACACTAAAAGCTCTTTTGTTAAAATCCATCAAAGATGAATGGATTGATCTTATTAATTTAATGGGCAAAGGAGATGTGTCACAACTTTCATTTGAAGAAATCTGTTATTTATGTAAATAAATCTCCAGGGGTAAAGCTAGGACAGGCCAAAATCCAAGAGATCCTGTGATGTCTAGAATTAACAAATTTCCAACTCGAACAATAAGTAGAGATGAAATAGGCAATCTACTTGATAATTCAAAACAGATATCTTAGGGAGTCTTAATGAACAAATAGATACCATGTTATGTAACCAGCTCACAAAATAGAAGAAAAGATAGATCAATGACTTCAAAATCAGCCTCTTCGAGGGGGAAACCTCCTTTACATTACACAAATGAACAATTCTTGGATGATACAAATGACAAAACCTCCTTTCTATATATAGGACTCTAAGGGGTCACAATGCAATCGAAGTCAACATAATAATAATAATATAAGGGCACAACAATAACAATAGTGGGCTTCTATGGGGCACAATAATAACAATATGGGGACAATAGGGGCACAACAATAACAATAAGGGCTACAATGATAATAGTAATGGGGTAATCACTAGTATTATAGGGACCTAACATGCCCCTCTCCTTTAAAAAATTGTTGTCCTCAATGCTTGAGTAGTCTTGCATGCTTCTGTAAAAAATTCTCACCCTCCCATGTGAAATCTTCAGCGGGTAAGTTCTTCCACTTGATGAGATACTCCGAAATTGATCGATTTCGTAGCTTTCAAATTCTTGTTTCTGTGACTGCTTCAGGTTCCAATATGATTTTTCCTTCCTCTTGAAGTTCTACCAATATTGTTTGAACATGGAATTTTTCACCTATAACCTTCTTTAAGCATAAAACATGGCAAACTGGGTGCACTCGAGAAGCTACATGAAGCTCTAATTTGTATGCGATAGTACCAATCTTTTGCAACATCTTGTAAGGACCATAATACTTTGGTGATAATTTATTATCCTTCTTATCTTGCTTGAGGAACATTTTTTTATATGGTTGTCGTTGTAGGAATACGCAGTCACCTATATCAAAACTTCTTTCATTGTGATGTTGATCTACCTATTGTTTCATTCTATTCTACGCTAAAGTGAGGTTATCATTTAAGAGTTGGAGAACTTGTTGTTGATGCTCGATGTGATCTTCCACTACTTGAACCTTAGAATTTTCTCTTAAATATGATGTGATGGACGATGGATGATATCCATAAAGTGCCATAAAGGGGTTCATTTTTGTTGCAGTATGGAAGGAAGTGTTATACCACCATTCAGACAAAGGTAACCATTTGACCCACTGCGTCTATTTATCAAATACAAAGCAACAAATATATCCTTCCAAACATTTGTTTACTATCTCAGTTTTCCCATCAGATTGAGGATGATAAGATGAGTTATGAGCTAACTGAGTACCAAAACAAGAAAATAATTATGTCCAAAACTTTCCAGTGGAAATGGGATCTTTGTCGCTTACAATAATCTTTGGGTTTCTATGTAGCTTTTGAATTGTTTCCATAAATGCAGTAGAAACTATATTGGCTTTAAATGGATGTGATAATGCACAAAAGTGTGCATACTTGGTAAGTTTGTCAACTACCACCATGATGACATTCTTTCCTTCAGATTTAGGTAAACCTGTGATAAAATCCATTGAAACGTCCTCCTGACGTTGGCTTGGAATGGATAAAGATTGTAATAGACCTGGGGTCTTAATTGTTTCAACTATATTTTGTTGGAAAACCAAACATTCTGCCGCAAACTTTTCAATATTCGATTTAAGGCCATCCCAACAAAATTCCTTCTCAACCCTATGGTAATTTTTTAAAAATCTTGAGTGTCCTCCTAAGGGAGAGGTGTGAAATTCCACAAGAATCTTTTGTTTGAGTTGGGAATTCTTACATAGGTATAATGATCTTTGTACCATAACGAATCATTTTTCTAGCTAAATGTATCAGATGAACTCGGATCATGTTGTAACTTTTGAATGAGTGCCCACACTTCTTTGTCATTCTTCCATTCATCCCTTTCTTCGTTTATCCAATCTGGTTGGATAATAGAAATGGCGCAAAGCAATGCTTCCACATCCTCATCCTTTCTTGAGAGTTCATCTACCACAACATTTTGCTTTCCTTTTTTGTAGATGATTTCAAAGTCATAACCCAACATCTTTGTGACCCATTTTTGCTTCACTTCTGAAGATAATCTTTGTTCTAAAAAGTATTTAAGGCTATCATGATCTATTTTTACCTTGAAGTGTCTTCCCATTAGGTAGGGTCGCCATTTCTTAAGTGCATGTAATATTGCCAACATTTCCTTCTCATAAATAGTTTTGTGTAAATACTTTCATTTGATTGGACGACTTTTGAAAGAAATGGATCTTTCTTCTTGCATTAAAACAACACCAATTCCATTTCCTGAGGCATCACATTCCACAATAAAAGTTTTTGTGAAGTCTGGCATAGTTCAGACCGGTACTTGGCACATTGCCTCTTTAAGATGTTCGAAGGCCTTCGTTGTTTCTGAAGTCCATGAAAATGCATCTTTCTTCAATAATGTTGTTAGAGGTGCTACTATTCTCCCATAATTATTAACAAACTTGCGATAATACCCTGTCAACCCGAAAAATCCTTGCATATGCTTTATGAATGTGGGGATTTTCCATTCCTTAATGGATTTAATTTTTCTAGTGTCTACCTTAACACCTTCACGAGATACAATATGACCCAAATATTCCACCTCTTGTACTCCAAAGAAACAATTAGAGACTTTTGCATATAATTGTTTCTCCTCCAATAGTTTGAGCACCCAATCAACATGTTGAACATGATCCTTCCAAGACTTGTTGTAGATTAGTATATCATCAAAAAATACTAACACAATTTTTCTAAGGAAGGGTTTGGAAATGGAATTGATCAAACCTTGAAATGTAGAAGGTGCATTGGTAAGGCCAAAAGGCATGACCAAAAATTCATAATGACCCACATGAGTTCTAAATGTTGTTTTCAGAATGTCTTTAGTCTTCATTCTGATTTGATGATATCCTAAACAAAGATCCAAATTGGTGAAGTAAATCGATCCATGCAATTCATCCAATAATTCATCAATGACAAGAATGGGAAATTTATCTTTAATAGTGATCTTGTTGAGCTCCCTATAATTCAGACACATGCACCATGACCCATCCTTCTTATGCACCAATACTACTGGAGTAGAGAAAGAACTTTGACTAGGTTGAATTATACCAACCTCTACATTTCTGCAACCATACATTCAATTTCACTCTTTTGGGCATAGGGATATCTGTAAGGCTTGATGTTTGGAGGAACACATCCTGGAACCAAATGAATAGCATGATCATGATCACAAAGAGGTGGGAGGCCTTGGAATAGCATGATCATGATCACAAAGAGGTGGGAGGCCTTGGAATAGCATGATCATGGTCTCAAATACCTTGGAAGGAAGTTGAATTAAGGGGTATCGCGGGGAAACAAGAAAGATAATCAACTCTGATACCAAATGTTATGTAACCAGCTCACAAAATAGAAGAAAAGATAGATCAATGACTTCAAAATCAGCCTCTTCAAGGGGGAAACCTCCCTTACATTACACAAATGAACAATTATTGGATGATACAAATGACAAAACCTCCTTTCTATACATAGGAGTCTAAGGGGTCACAATATAATCAAAGTCGACATAACAATAATAATATAAGGGCACAATAATAACAATAGTGGGCTTCTATGGGGCAAAATAATAACAATGTGGGGACAATAGGGGCACAACAATAACAATAAGGGCTACAATGAAAATTGTAATGGGGGAATCACTAGTATTATAGGGACCTAACATATCCTTAAAAAAACAACAACAACAAAAAAACAAAAACAAAAAGTTGAGAATGTTGCATTATCTATTTTTTGTCCCAAGTGGAGAAAGAAACATGCCCTAAGAGAATGTTTGCTTTATAGTATAGAAATTTGTGTCATGTGTGCTGAAAATCATAATAGAAAGGAATGTCCTTCAATACCTAGTCTTAAAGTTGTTTTTCAAGATGAAGTTGGGGCAAGCCAAGCTAAATCTCTTTGTTTTATTTCTAAAAGACCATGGAAAAATCAAAAATCAAATATGACTCAAGGTTTCAATACTCAATCATGTGCACAACCATAGAACAATTGGACTAAACCCATGCCATGGAAGCCTTGGCCCCCATAATCTTAAAATCCATCTTGAGCAAAGGTTGGAAAAATCCTTATGGAAAACATCCTCAATACCCTTAGTTACAACAACCATATCCTTCTTTTCCACCACAATATTATCCTCCTCAACCAGCTCAACTTCCTCAATTTCAAAATTCAAATCAACAACTTTCATTACCATATCCTCAAAAACCCAATCAACTACTTGCCCAACCACTTCTGAATCCAAACAATAAGAATAAACAAGTTATTTATAACGTCGAAGGACAAAGTTTTCAAGCTTGTATGATTACCCCATTATGTCTAAATGATGTTCAACTTAGATCTGGTAGGGTTTTACTAAAGAAGTCACTGACAATTGTCATCCAAAAATCTAAATAGAATGAAGTTCATGAGAAAGATGTAAATCTTGATCAAGAAAACATTCCCCTAAAGGAATATGTTCCTATACTATCAAAGGATGAACAAATAAAGCAAGCTCCTATAGTTCCTCTAATAGAACAACCTTCTATTTTTTTGCAAGATTCACCTTTTCGTGAAAGGCTTAAAATTGATAGATGAATAGAAAGTCAAATTATTTTACTAGATTATGATATGTGATCCAAGTCCGGGTGTGAAGAAGGACCTTACCAAGACCTTTTATTTTTGTGATGTGTTAAAATTTCTTTTTAAAAGAACATTAAGGAATACAAGTGCACACGGAAAAGAAGAGGAGCATAACAATCATCAGCACATGAAAACAAAAGCCATTGTTAACAGAGTTTGTCCAGGGGGGATTATGTCTCTGGGCCCCAATCAAGGTGGTGTAGGCCGCTGTATTAGGTGTTGTCATAAAAGTGATGTACACAAGAGTTTGTTGTCTCGATCATACAAGGAAGAATGCCCTCACGCAAGAGTGGCTCAAAGAGATATTCTACAACTAGAACACTCAATCAAAACTCCTATCAATATGACCAAAAACATGCATGGTGCGCATCCTGCCAACAAGGCACAAAAGGGATGTCAACACATGCACAACGACAACAAGAGTATCCCAGAAACATACAAAGGGATCTCAAAGCATAAAGTACATCATATGAAGATTCCACATAACACGAATTAAGGAATCATGACAACATGAAAATAAAGAAGATCTTGCATCAATATTAATCTAGGATCTGCAGCATAATGTAAAAGAAGAAATATATGAATAAATCATATACCTCACACCAACCACGGGCCATCTGAAGATATGAATGAAGAAGTGGATAAAACGATCTACAGTGAACATCTGTTCACATCATCAATCTGCAGGCACAGTCCGCTCCCAATCTGTCACGGTCTCACTATGAATGGCCATATGAAGAAACGTTGCTCTAAAGCAACTGTCAAAGTGTTGAAGCTTGCTGAAACACTGATATCACAACATCAATATGCAAGAAGAATAAGCGATCGAAGAAAAAGAATCGACCTCAAAGAAGCATTGATCATACAAGAAGAATCGATCACAAATGATATAACCGACCATAGATAGAAGAATCATTCAGGTCTTCTCGCTCTGTAGCTCTATGGCTATCTGGCCCTATAGCACTCAGGTTTGTCTGCAACTCTGTGGCCCTCAATCGATGCAGCCTCCTCATTTAGGTCTCTGGCATTCAGGCTCTCTAGCATTCCCCAACACAGTCTCTCGGGTTCTCTGCTACAGACTCTCTTCCTTTGGCACGTTGCCCTTGGGCTTTCTGTCATTCCATTGCTACACAGCCTTTTGTGCTCTCCTCGGCTCTATATCACCCATCATGTTTTATACATGTTTGGGACAAGGCCGTATACAAATCGGGGTCATTTATGTTCAGAATAGAATTCGTTTGCTTAGAAGAATCGACCATTGCAACAAAAATTTGAAAATAGCCTTCTTTCTGTTTTAAAACAAAAATACACTGAAAACTGACAAATCCGACAAATCCCTTTCAAGTCGGACTTCAAAACAGTTTAAATCAACCCTACAAACCTTATCGGGTCCGCTTTAATCGCTTATCGCATCGCATAACTGATTTGGCCGAAACTGGGAATATACTAAAAGTTTGAATTCCCGGATCTCAAATTTTATAAAATCGGATCTATTATTTTGTCGGGTCTGCGCCTAATCGCAATTCAAGATCGAACATCGCCGATTTAATCATGGTTGTTGATCAGCTTCCTGATCTGACGGCTGAGATTAAATCGCATATCGCTATCGCATCAGCCTGGGGTCCTTCGCCGATATATTGGCTTGTGCCGACGCCGATCACCGATATCGGCGATCGCTAATCGCAGGGGTCCCGATCCTCGGCCTTTGGGTTTCGTCGATGCCGATCGCATAGAAAACTCTCCGACATCGCCGATTGCCTACCCCCAATCCCGATTAATCAGAGATCGCTGATCGGGGGTCCTAAAGGCTCGCCTTAAGTCCACCCTTTGGACTATGCCGATTGTGATTTGCCTCTTAAGGCTTAAAGTCCAATTTTTATGGAAAAACCTCATTTTCTTAAGGATCAAGTTGACCTTCCTTTTGTGGTAACTTCGTCATCCTGACTCAGATTGATGAACCGTTCACACCTCCATGATCACGAAGATGAGCTCTTTGATCTGGTCCTGATTCGACATCATTCTGATCACTTTGATTTTCAAGCATTTCCATGCCATGGTGTCTGAAGATCCACCTGGATCAATCCTCCCCACTGAGGATCTTTTGGTCCTCCAAAATCATAAAAAGTAATTTGCATCTTTCTCTGTACCCTATCTACATCATAGATGTCCTGAAAAGGTCTCGCTGCCCTCTCCTTCACCTTTCTTCTTCGGAGCCTTAAATGACAAATCGACACCTGCTATTTCTACAACCTGTAGTAAATTTATTGCAAATGAAATGCTTAATTGACATGACCAACTAAAGACCCAAACATCCCATACTTTCCACGAGCTTATAACTCATACTCGGTGGTCAAGTTTACAATAAGATGGACGTAATACTCCAGATATGACAACAAGGCCAACCGATCATGGTTGCTTCAAAAAGTGATGGAAAACACATCATCGCTGCAGCATATGGTTTACATATATAAGGCCAAATACTATTGTTTCAACACATGATGGAAACATCACTTTTAGAGTATTAATATGCGACTCAAAATATGACTCAAAACATGACCAGACATCATTGTTGTTGACCAAGTGACGGAAACTCATCATCCCTTTTACACTTTAAAAATGCAACAAATGATTTACATAGAATAACCATGAAATGACAGCAAGTCAAAAGAACCATTTTTCACTTATCAATGTGAATGGGTCACCTCCTTGAGGTGGTTTTGCTTGGCGCACAATTGCTCTTCCTGGTTCACGCACCGACGCTTTGTCTTTAAGGCGCTGCTCTAGATGGAGCTTCTAGCAAGTGGCTCTCTGATGGCCATTTTTGTCGCAATGACTGCAGTATGTTTTCTTCCTCCATACATGCTTAACCTGTTTCTTCTTATGCGGTTGAGAGGGTCTTTCACACCTCATGAGTGCTGCTATTATTTTCCAACACTTGGAAAAGGTATTGTTAGGTAAACCACAAAAAGTGCATGTTTTCTGATGCCTTTGTCTTCATTCATTATAAACAATATGATCATAATGAAAATTCGAAGGTCGAAAGTGATTATACCTTCCTTTGCTATCATTGATGTCAGTATGGCGATGAGAGCTTGCCTCAGCTCTCTCCTTACAATGGAAACTGCCATGTGATGATGGGGATGTCTTCCCATCATTCTCATTCCTCGACAAAGCCTTGGAAAAATCTGACACCTTTGAGCACTCTCCTCTGGTGTATCTCGAGCCTGCAAATCGAGGTTCATGCATAACCTCCAAAGGTTGGGTTATGTCTTGGTTCTTAGCACCAAGTTCTTTCTCCTCGTGCCTTGTCTTTGTAAGGAGCCTCATGTTTGTCCCTGTAATCGGGATCTCCAAATCTCCAACAGACATCATACTATCAGTAGATGAAATCAAAAGGAAATCAACATCTTTTATCTTCTCTTTCAATTTGGAAAGAACAGATGAGGTCTGCTCATCATTTGTTGTTGGTGGATCGCTAACTATCTAAGTGCATTCCCCAACTTCTTTCCTGACATACCCAAGTCCTGCTCGACATGGCAATTCCTCTACTTGGGTGGGATAGACAATGCCTTGGCCATTAACTCCTAAGCCTTTTCCTTCATATCCCATACTCTTCAACAATTTGGAGCCAATTCCTATGGTATGATTTTCAAACACAGCAAAATCATCATCAAGAGATATACATGAAGATGGAGAACTACTTTTTACCTCACATGGGTTATGTTGCAGCTTTTCCAAGGCCTCGTCCTTTGCTTACAGTTGTAGTAGCAAACTCTACTTCTCCTCCTTTTCTTCATGTAGACGCATCTTCAATTCATCATTCTCTATTTGAAGATTATCTCTATCTTGCTTCAGTTCTTTCATGGCCTCTTCCATTGCTTTCAAGAAGCTTTAACCGCTTGTTTTCCTTTGTTTCTTTCTATGGAGTTTCATATACAATTTCCACTTTCTTGGAGATGTCGAGCATGGTCGCGCACATGGCTCTTTCATCCTCTGTCATTGCACGTTCCATTGTTCACGCTGCAATTCACATCAATGTTAAGACCTACTCCAATACCACTTGATCCAGGTCCAGGTGTGAAGAAGGACCTTACCAAGACCTTTTACTTGCATGATGTGTTAAAATTGCTTTTTAAAAGAACATTAAGGAATACAAGTGCACGCAGAAAAGAAGAGGAGCATAACAATCATCAGCACATGAAAACAAAAGCCGTTGTTAATGGAGATTGTCCAGGAGGGACTACGTCTCCGGACCCCAATCAAGGTCATTTAGGCCACTGCATTAGGTGTTGTCATAAAAGTGATGTACACAAGAGTTTGTTATCTCGATCATACAAGGAAGAAGGCCCTCATGCAGGAGTGGCTCTAAGAGATATTCTACAGCTAGAACTCTCAATCAAAACTCCTATCAATATGACCAAAAACATGCATGGTGCACATCCCGCCAACAAGGCACAAAGGGATGTCAAAGAAAAACACATGCACAATGACAACAAGAGCATCCCATAAACATACAAAGGGATCTCAAAGCATAAAGTACATCATATGAAGATTTTGCATAACACAAAGCAAGGAATCATGACAACATGAAAATAAAGAAGATCCTGCATCAATGTCAATCTAGGATCTGAAGCACAATGTAAAAGAAGAAATATATGAATAAATCATATACCTCACACCAACCACGGGCATCTGAAGATATGAATGAAGAAGTGGATAAAACGATCCACAGTGAACCTCTGTTCACATCATCAATGCGCAAGCACAATCCGCTCCCAATCTGTCACGGTCTCACTATGAATGGCCATATGAAGAAGCATTGCTCTGAAGCAACTGTGAAAGTGTTGAAGCTTGCTGAAACACTGATCTCACAACAGAAATATGCAAGAAGAATAAGCGATCGAAGAAAAAGAAGCGATCTCAAAGAAGCATTGATCATACAATAAGAATCGATCACAAAGAAATATAACCGATCATAAAGAGAAGAATCATTCGGGTCTTCTCGCTCTGTAGCTCTATGGCTATATAGCCCTATATCACTCGGGTTTGTCTGCAGCTCTACGGCTCTCCATCGGTGCAGCCTCCTCATTGAGGTCTCTAGCATTCAGGCTCTCTAGCATTCCCCAACACAGGCTCTCGAGCTCTCTGGTATAGACTCTCTTCCTCTAGCACGCCGCCCTCGGGCTTTCTGTCATTCCATTGCTACACAACCTTCCACAATCTCCTCAGCTCTATATCACCCATCGTGTTTTATACACATTTGGGACAAGGCCACATACAAATCAGGGTCATTTATGTTCAGAATAGAAGTCGTTTGCTTAGAAGCATCGGTCGTTGCGACAAAACTTTGAAAATAGCCTTCTTTCTGTTTTAAAACAGGAATACACTGAAAACTAACAAATCCCTTTAAAGTTGGACTTCAAAACAATTTAAATCAGTCCTACAAACCTTATCGGGTTTACTTTAATCGCTTATCGCATCGCATAACTGATTTGGCTGAAATCGGGAATACACTAAAATTCTGAATTCCCTAATCTCAAATTTTATAAAATCAGATCTATTATTCCATTGGGTCCTCACCTAATCGCAAGTTAGGATTTTAGATAGCCAATTTAGTCATGGCCATTGATCGTCTTCCTGATCCAACGGCTGAGATTAAATCGCATATCGCTATCGCATAGGCCCGGGGTCCTTGCCAATATATTGGCATGTGCCGACGCTGATCGCCGATAGCATAAACAACTCTCTGACATCACCGATTGCCTACCCCCTATTAGTGTAAGTCTTTCCAGCCCTCCTCCAGTGATCAAACATGCTCTTACAAAGTGATTTTGAAGTGTCAAGGTCAAATTTTGTCATTTCAGTGAGTCTTCAAGCAAAATTTGGTCACTAGGCATTAGGTCTAGGGTTTGCCCAAATGTCAGTCCATGTCATCATTCAGCTGAGCCTATCATCATTCATATGGTTATTATCAAATATGAATGCTTTGATTGGATAGGAGTAGGGGATCACCTCTGCCTCTTACCATGGTGGAACTATTACATTCCCAAACTACAACCAGAAGTGGCACTTGTTTATAATTTAAGGACAGGTTCATGGAGGTGGACTCCTCCATCTCCAATATATGTTTATAATATATTTTGAATATTTCTAAAAATGTTTAAACCCATTGCATTAAAATACATTTTAAATATAAAAATTATACAATCTCATAGAAATGTTTATAATTAACTTTAGTAGAAAAAAATATATCTAATAATTAAATCTATATAAAAAACAATCTCTTTTTTTCCATTTTTTAAATTTCTCACTTTAATTATTAATGTTTATTTTATTATTTCTCTTAGTAATAGAGAGCTTAAGTCAATTAATATATCAGAAAAAATTTGGATGGATATACTATATTAATTACTCATTTGTTACATGCCAATGAACATGGTTCAATAAGGTAAGTCTCTCATATGAAGGAAATTATGAGGGTATATGGTAATGAAAATGAGATGGAATTCACGATGTAGAATTTCATAATAGTATCTCATATTTTGAATGATAATTTGGTAAGGTATTTGGTACATATTTTCTCAATGAATTATAGCTCATTTAACAATGGAGTGAAATATTTTGATTTTATTTTGAAATTAAACAATTAAATATATGAAAATTAGTTATGGTTGGTCAGAAAGATAGAAGAAAAATTAAGAAATTAAGTGTATAGTGCCATCAATGTCTCAAGGAGGAAAGTTAGTATATGTAAAATTACTCTTAGAGCATATTCTAGTATATTGGATGTCTATAACACATATTCCCATAGAAATCCAAGATAAGATATATTCCCATAAGAAATCCTACATAAGATGAGAAAAAAATGTTTTGGATTTTTATGGACAAGAAATAAGCAAATAGAAGTGACCCCTTGGTTGTTTTGGATTTTTATGGACAAGAAATAAGAAAATAGAAGTGATCCCTTTGGTGAAGTGAAAGGACATCCAAATTAAAATAAAATGGAGGGAATTTTGTGGACAAGAAATAAGAAAATAAAAGTGATCCCTTTGGTGAAGTGAAAGGACATCCAAATTAAAAGCAAATGAAGGATGGGGTTTGATGAATATTTATTTTTTTAGCGAAACCCCAAGGAGCAAAGATTTCATGAGGACTCCTTTTAAATAATAGTTTGTGGTACACTGATGAGGTGGGGAAGTATTAAAAAAAAATCACTAAAGTTTGGATAAAGGATGAATAAAAAGTTTATTCAATGGCCCCCAAAATAGGAGAAGGAGATAAGTTAAGATAAAGGTGATAAAGTGAGATTAGGAGAAGACTCTTAGTTTGGCCACAATTTAATTATAGGAGAAGAAGATAAGTTAAGATAAAGGTGATAAAGTGAGATTAGGAGAATATTGTTAGATTGGTCACAATTTAATTATAGGCATGATGAGCTTCTCATACTAAATATGTATTGGCAAGTGGTTGGATACAAAGATATAATTTTCTCTTTTAGTGTGACAAGGTTTAGAATGGAGTTGGTTTGAGGGTATCTTAAAACTTAGTGGCATTCTCATATTAGATTAGCAATATGAGATAACATGACATAAAAACAACGCTACTTTTAATGAACCTAACATAGTGGAAATGGGAATCTTAAAACTTAGTGGCATTCTCATCTTAGATTAGCAATATGAGATAACATGACATAAAAACAAGGCTACTTGCAATGAACCTAACATAGTGGCAATATCATCTTAGATTAGGAATATGAGATAACATGACATAAAAACAAGGCTACTTGCAATGAACCTAACATGGTATATTTAAATTATTGTAATTAACTTCCAATGGGCACATTTTGCATGAAAGGTCATGACAACCTTGCACCTAACATATTATGTATATGATGTCCTATTAATTGTAATAATGTATTGAAGAAAAATAATATAATATATTGTATATATATAATATATTATATAATAATATATATAATATATATATTATATATTATATATATATATTATTATTATTATCTAATTGATATCACACAAGTTGGTATCAAAGCCATTATTTATCGTGGGCCCTCATTATGTCCATTAGTAATTGTACCATTCTCATCTATGTGTTCCCTCACTATGTCAACCAATCACTATGCCATTTACATCCTTGTGTTCCTTCATTGTGTCCACTAGTTATTTTTCCATTCCTTATCCCTACATCCACCATAGAATTATGCAATCAAGTCTCTACACCATGCTCATATGTTCCCTCACTATGTTCACCAATTTCTATGCCATTCCCTATCATTGCATCCACCATCCAATTCTACAATTTGTGTTCATAAATATTCAAAATCTTTTCTCAATTATTGCATATCTCCTTCGCTAACCCTTTATCCTTCTGTCCCATGATTCTCCCTTGTCAAACGCTTGTCCTTTCCTCCCTATGTACATGTGCCCATCTAGTAGAACCAAGTTGGAATTTGTGAGAGTAGGTTACCAACTATTCATACTCTCATAACTCATTCTGCTACTCACCATTCTAAACCATTAGAATGCAGTAACAAGTTAGGACACAACATAGCCATGAGTTTGGATGAACTAACATTAGATGTATCTTGTTTTTCATCCACACTTATCCACATACATTCCACTTACCGGATGTTCCACACCCTCTCATCCCCCAATTGTCATAATTCACAATGTCAAAACCAAACTACAAGTATATCGCACTTAATAAATGGATTTCACCATTTCATTAAAGGATGAAAATAATTGATGCTTTATATGTTATTCTCACATAGAATTTTTCTCTAATGAAGTCAATGTTTCTAAAATTTTTTATGAAACTCTCAAGAAATAAAATACTATGTTTCAAGACCTACCTCAAGTTCTCCTAGCTCAATATAGATATTTGTTCACATCATAGAATTGAACATTAGTTTGAATCTAGTTAGAATAAAATATCACAAACAATCTCATAGTCACAAATAAAAAATTGAATGTTTGGTTCAAAAGTTATTGGATTATGTTGTTATAGCTAGAAGCAAGAGTCCTTTTTTTGCGCCAATGACATTAGTAAGGAAAAAGGATGGTTCCCATAGATAGTGTAATTATTATCTTGCATTGAATAAAATCACCATCAAATATATTTTCTCTATTCCATTTGTGCATAAACTATTAGATGAACTCCATGGATTTTAAATATTTCTTGAAACTTGGTATGTAATGTGGTTATTATCAAATAAGAGTATGTGAAGAGGACATTCCAAAAATTACCTTTTATACTAATGAGGGCTATACAAATTTCATGTTATTCCCATCGGGTTATCCAATGCCTCTGCTACGTTCCAATAAGTAATTAATGATTTATTTCATCCTCTCCTAAGGAAGTTCCTTTTGGTATTCTTTGATGATATACTTGTGTGTAGTAATTGGAAATTACACCCTAAGGATGTAGATATTGTGTTGAAATCATTAGAATGAAGTAATTCTTCACAAAAAATTCCAAATGTAGCTTTGACAAATGAGAAATATAATTCTTGGGCCATATAGTGTCAGTGGAAGGAATTGAGGTGGAAACTAAGAATATTGAAGCAGTTATTAAATGGTCTGATCCAAAAATCTTACCTCTACGAGGATATTTGGGTCTTATAGGTTATTATAGAAGGTTTGTAAGGACTTATGTAGAACATGTTGCTCCACTAACAACATTATTAAAGAAGGACATTTGATTGGAATGATACTACTCAATAATGTTTCAAGGAAATGAAAACCTAAATGACTTCAGCCCTAGTTTTGGCCAATTTAAATTTCATTAAAACCTTTGTGCTTGAATTTGATGCTTGATCTGAATTTAACCAGGAACGCAAAAAATTACAAAGATAACCATAAACACAGAGATGCAGTGGAAATAATAATTCATTTCATTAATGTAAAATTCTGAAATATGCTTACAAATAGAATTGGAAATAAACTAGCT
>APFE030659189.1:0-13844 GCA_000404065.3 Pinus taeda
TTCAGAGTGAAACATGGTGAATAAACAAGTACCCATATATGAAATGGACGTGTTATATAATAAGTGTCATGCTGCATGCCATTGAACGAACTATTTTAGTTCCATTTCAAATCTCATTTCAAATCGGACAATATACAATCCATTTGTGTTGTCCTTGGAGACCTCTAATAAGTGTCATGCTGCATGTTCAATGTTGTCCTTGCAGACCTCTAATACATGTCATGGTGCATGTCATTGAACGAACTATTTTAATTCCATTTCAAATCCCATTTCAAATGGGACAATATACAATCCATCTGTGTTGTCCATGCAGACCTCGGCAGGGACTACCGCCACGGCAGTGGCTCCTTGTTATTTTAGTAAATACGATGTGCCATTGACAATAACATTATTTTAGTATTGAATATTTATCATTGAAAATAACATTGGTTTATTATTTTAGTAGGATGTATCATTGACCATAACATTATTTTAATATTTTATATTTACTATTTATTACTTTAGTAAATAGGATGTATCATTGACAAATAACATTATTGTAGTATTGTATATTTATCATTGAAAGTAACATTGATTTATTATTTTAGTAAATAGGATGTATCATTGACCATAATATCATTTTAGTATTTTTTATTTATTTTTTATTACGGGAAAAAATTATTTAGGAAAAACATTTATTGTTAAATTTAATAATCAAAAGAGATTCGTAGGTGCATACTTTTTTATTTTTTATTTAACATAAAATGTTACGATGTAAAAGAATCTCCATTCAGGAAATGTAAAAGTTTTAGATTTGATTTTTATTGATATGATTGTCTTTAGATATATATTAAAAATTAAATTTCCTAAGATACATAATTATTTAAAATATTGAATTTCTCAAATAAAAAATAAATACTGTAAAATAATTCTAAAATAATTGTTGTGATAGCCTGAACCATTTAAAACGTGTTTGATAAATATATATCTCATACTCTTACCTCCTTCGAACCATTTTATTTTATCACATTATCTACTCAGTTGTTACTAAGATTGTTGACTAGTCTTTATGGCTGTAATGAATTGGAAGGTACAGATCATAAACAAAGGATAGAACCACCATTACTTTTTTATTTTTAACAAATTAGTCTAACTTAATTTCCGACATTTTGTAACACCAATAAAAAGAGGGTGAGAATGAATATTAGAATAACAAGGGAAGTTGTAAGGCAGCAAGTCTCTACATTAAATGGGGTAGTTGCTCAAGCAGAACCTATTAGTTTGAAATCACATTGGCCACAAGAATAGGACTCTTAAGTGGCAGTCTGCAAGCAATAGCATCTAGTAAGCTATTGTTGGTTCAAGCTACATGTGTTCAGTTTGAAATTGCATTGGCTATAAGAACAGAACTCAGCGAGGCTGCAAGTCCCTGGATTGAGTGGAGTAGTTGCTCAAGCTGAACCTAGGTAGTAGCCTCTAGTAAGTTGTTGTTGGTTCAAGTTGCATGTGTTCAGTTTGAAATCACATTGGCCACAAGAATAAAACTCTTAAGTGGCAGTCTGTAAGTAGTAGCATCTAATAAGTTGTTGTTCATTCAAGTTGCAAGTAGGTTTTGCATCATATGGAAAACAATAAAGTCTTCACAAAAAAATATAATATAATTCTACTGTAAATAAGATGAAATCATGACTACGAGATTATGGTTCCAAGTTTAGTATAATAAGTGGATTGTAATAGTTTTATTATGTTGGTGAACAATCAAACACTATGGGTGCCATTCTGACCATATGAAAAAGAGTTATTTTAGTAACACAACAAGTTAAAGAAAATTTGATTAAAAAGACAATGGCTTGAATCTGCTCTACAATGAAAAAATTAGGTTACCACTAACCTACTATATTTATAGTTGTCTCTAGCTCATTCCTGCTTAGAAGAAGGGTATGTATTCGACAAAAGTCACTTGGGATTTGCACTGAAAGTGTTCAAAAGAAATTATAATCAAATTCTACTGTAAATAAGAAGAAATCACGACTATGAGATTTGGTTCCATGTTTAGTTTAACAAGTTGATTGTAATAGTTTTACTACATTGGTGAACAATCAAACATTGTGGGTGCCATTATGAGCATATGAACAAGAGTTATTTTAGCAACACAACAAGTTAAAGAAAATTTGATTAAAAAGACAATGTCTTGAATCTACTTGACAATGACAAAATTGGGTTACCACTAACCTACTAAATTGGTAGTTGTCTCTAGGCTCATGCCATAAAGGTAAAGCAGAGACTTAGCAGACCCGTTGGGAATGATAGTAATTTGGATCATAGAATGTAAGTTTCAGACATCCTTGAACAAGTGCTTAGATTTTGAATCATGCTATAGGCTTTGGTTAAGGCTTCACTCAACTCGGACTATTGTCTCTAGATTCCTCTGCTCCTTTTTAGTATTCTTTTTTAGAGAGAGATATATCTTCAGATAAGCCAACAAGATGTGATCTTGAATCTCCCTTTCCCTTCACCTTAGCTATTCAAGAGCTATTCAAGATCGAATTTGAGGGAAGTATGAAGTATGTAGACTCTCAAAAGACAGTCTGAATTCTCTATTACTGTGAAAACTTTCTGAAATAATGAAAATTTTGTGATTATATCCAAAACTCTGAGTAGATCATCTCCAAAGTTATATTTCTAGCTTCAAGAATACCTTTGTGTTAAGAATATCCATAGCCACAAGTCTGAATTTTAGGAGACTTTACTTTGACTCTTTGGAGAATCACCACGTGGTATACAAAGTGATAAAGAGACTGAATCATCTTCAGGCAGAAACCTTGTGTATAAACTCTGTTGTAAGCATACTATTAACAAAAGTTTGAAGAATGAGATTCGAACTTTACCTGAAGACAGAGGTCCAAGTTAAGGCAGAGGTCTAAATTGATGATCTTGTATAGTAGGCCAATACCTGGTAACTTGCTAAGCAACCTATTTTAATCCGAAGATGGCCTTAGGACACTTTACTTTGACTCTTTGGAGAATCAAGACTGAGATTTGAACTTTACCTAAAGACAGAGGTCCAAGTTAAGACAAAGGTATGAATTGGTGATCTTGTACACTGGGCCAATACCTAGTGACTTGCTAGGCAACCTCTTGTTGGGTGTATAAGGTTGAGATCCCTGAAGGAAACTTCTATTTTTAGGGAAAAGAACCTTGAGAATTGTTTTCCCCGAAGCATGCCTTCATGAAAAACTTCTAGATTCCACTTGGGAAAGGTTTTGCTTTCTATCTGTCTAAAAGGGAAATGTCTTTCTCTTTAGCTTTTTGGCATTGGGTGGCTAGAATCTAGGTTGGGATTCGTAAGCCCTGCAAAGGTGCTTTCAGGTTATAATAACCAGAAGAGGATGTTGAAAGTAGCCTTGCCATGATTGTGCACATGCAATCCATGTGAACCAAGTCCATAAAGGTAAAGCATATTCTTAGCAGACCCATTGGGAATGATAATAATTTGGATCATAGAATGTAAGTTTCGGACCTCCTTGAACAAGTGCTTACATTTTGAATCATGCTACAAACTTTGGTTAAGGCTTCACTGAACTCGGACTATTGTCTCTATATTCCTCTGCTCCTTTTTAGTATTCTTTTCTAGAGAGAGATATATCTTCAGATAAGCCAACAAGATCTGATCTTGATTATTCCTTTCCCTTCACCTTAGATATTCAAGAGTTATTCAAGGTCCAATCTGAGGGAAGTACAAAGTATGTAGACTCTCAAAAGACAGTCTCAATTCTCTATTACTGTGACAACTTTCCTAGATAATGAAGATTTTGTGATTATATCCAAAACTCCGAGTAAATCATATCCAAAGTTATATTTCTAGTTTCAACAATATCTTTGTGTTAAGAAAATCCACAGCCATGGGTCTGAATTCCAGGACACTTGAATTTGACTCATTGGAGAATCAAGACTGAGATTCGAACTTTACGTGAAGACAAAGGTCCAAGTTAAGACAAAGGTCCGAATTGATGATCTTGAAAAGTACATAATTATTTGACAAGAATTATTTTGGTTGACAAAGAAATTTGTGGCCACGATTCATGCAAATTACAATCCAAAGTTCATGGATCACAATTCAACCACCATTCCCAAGGATTGAATAACATGGTTGGGTGGGAAACTGTAAAAGTGGAAAATAAAAAATCTTGATAATAATGAGACAAACTATCTTAAAAAGCTTATTTGAACTGGAATTTATTTATCCTCACCATCTGTGTTTAAAACAGGCTTCAAGGTATTGGCTTACCTGAAGATTGGGCACCCTGTAAAATGATGCAACAACGTATGTTCGGTTGTTGCCATTGCTCAATATGAATTATTCTGTCGACATAGCTAATTGTAAAATCTAATTATTCTATCGACATAGCTGATTATAAAATCTATTGGTAATACAGTTACAATAGTATTCAAACAAAGCTTACATACATTGAGATATTAAGTTCCTCATCATAGGCTTTGTGGTTGATCGCTAATTATTAAGCATTTCTTCACTTTAGCGCAACTGATTGTTTATAGGACCATTTGTTTACAAAACTCGAATTATTGATACAATATCAAAGTTTAATGTTTTTTTGGTTTTCTTTTTTTTTAATGAGCATCATTCATGGAAACATATTCTGGCCACCTGACCAACCCACAATGTGAATGGTTTCCTGCATCTACTTGTTGGTTGGCACATATCTTGACTAGAGAAAAACATTCCAGACAACCTGCACTCATATTTAGAGGGAGCCATTATTGATTTAAAAAGATCAAGCACGCACCCATTTATTAAACCACGTGTTCACGGTTGGTAGTAGAAGGCTTTGATGAGTGAATCAAAGATGTGGGCCTGGGTTTTGCTCTGTTATACTCTAACCCTAAATGCAAGCTCTTGAAGAGAGCCATGAAAATAGTCTCGTCAGTCAATAAGACTATTGTGTGAGTGGCTTACTACTTGAGGAAATTCGTAGCATTACTTGCGAACTAGAAGAAACATACAATTGCATCTGGTTCTCTGATCCTCTTTATTTATCCAGGTGATGTGCATTATTTCTCTGGCCTAATCATCCTATTGATTGGAAATGGAAGCAAGGTGGTTGTTCCCTCCGGCAGCAATGGCAGTCAAGCAGGTTGAGATTTAGCTTGTCTGCACCTATTCTTTGACTACTTTCACTTTCATTAGCCTCAGAGTGTTATGCCCTCTCCTATGTGTGTTATGAAAAAGCGATTTCCATATGCTAGTACAAGGATATATATTGATGTGTGACATCATAACCCCAATTACAAGCTCTGGAAGAGAGACATGAAAACTGTTTTCGGGCACCCAAAGAAAATTTCATTATCCATTGTCAAAATGCACATTAAATTTTCCACTACACAATGTGTTTCTCAAATAGCAGAACTAAATGAACATTAAATGTGTTTCAAGAATCTTGAAAATGGCACAGATGATGATGGTTTCCTTTAAATCTCATATCAATGAATTGTATGTAAATTTCGTAGAACCATTTTCCAATTCCATGTCTCGAGACTGTTTCCTTAATTGTACAATGAATATGGCATTATATGTTTGAAGTAGGGTTTGTGTTAAGAGGCACTTGAAAATATATTTTAGAAATTAGGTATTGTAGTTTTCATTTTTTATATTTGTGTTAATAACGAAGACCCATATAGAGCTAAGTTTGGTAGACCTAGCATAGAGCTAGGTTGGTACACCTTGAGGTGAGAAGCTTTTTAGGGTATTGAAACATTGTTTCTTTCTAAAAGACCTCATTAAATGTCCTTATCTTAGAACTTTGCTTCTTTGGATGGAAAAATGAAAAGGACCGTATGGATTTAATGGTAGGTTCCTAGCAATCTCGAATGCCATGGAAAGGATTTTGCAGAATTTAGTAGCATTGGAGCATTATCTGTTATGAGAAGTTTCAAACCCATAATGCATATTTATGTTAGATGCTATATTGAACAGAAGAAATACGACATGCTCTGTTGTGTGAAATTTCAGATGCAGAATTCCTGTTAATATTCTCTGCTACACTTAACAGAGGAAATTCAAGGCCAAAGCAAGCTAGGAGAGATAACCAAGGTTATGGAGGGGTTGTAGTTGTAGTTTGATATGCGCAGTGATGTCATCCCGCCTATTTTAACACCTGAGGTCCACTAAATCTGAGTTTGACAGACTCCATTTTAGGCCTTCACCCATCGATTCCTCTTGATCTTGCTGGCCAGTAGTCAACCCCATGGGATTTAGACTAGTATGATATATTAGATAAACCACAACTGACATGCTATGTTCCTCCAAAATTCTAATTAGATATAGTGGGATTTTGTTTTGGAATCACCAAGCTCACTAATTAATTAGTTAGGCGGGAACTTTAGAATGCTTAATGAAATTCGAGAGAGATGGACAAGAGGTTAGAGATGTTAATGGGGGATAAAAGGGGGAAAAAACAGAAGGGCCATGAAGGCGTGGGTTTCAGAAAAAAAAAGGAACCAGAAGAGGGAGGGAGAAACAAGACTAGATACTATTACTAGCTATATAGATTCATTTTAACTTTTAATATGAAAATGTGCAGAGTGAAAAATTGTAAATAGATTTATTGATAGAATGAAATTTTTGTAATTTCTTGAAACTTTCTAGACATAGTAAGACATACGATATCATTTGTATCATTTTTTTGACTCGTTGTTGCTAACAGAAGGGCTATGAGAAGTATCTTCCAGCATGAGAAACATGTATGACAAAGAATGCAATAGTTTCTTACTTTTAGGATTTGTTGTTACAATTTAATTGTTTATGTTCTTCTTGTTCCATTGCTCTTCCTGTTCCATAATTGGTTTGAAGTTTTTTCAACGAGGCACAAAACAATTTTTTTTGCACCTCTGCAATCTGCTAACTGAAGGGATATGACATATCTTTATGTTATTTTATGTGCTATTCTGGTGTGTTGAAGGGCTAACTAAATAGGGATATGACATATATTTATGCTATTCTACTACGCTGAAGTGCCATGAGACTAAAGGAGTATTTTTTGGAGCATCTTTTAGTGATTCTAATGTGCTGAGGAGAATAATCACGAGTCTACAAAGCAAACAATATGAAATAGGAGTCTACAAAGAATAAAATAAGCAACAAGAGCATGAGGGAGCTTATGTTATTTTAACAGTTGTGGGAAGTATGATAGCATATGCATACCAGTTCTTACAAATTTACTACCATCGGTTCAATATTTATTTCATTCCACAGTTTCTCAAAGAAACCTACGTGAATGAGATGAGGCAAATTGATCTGTTCTTCCACATTAAGCTTTGATTCAACAAAATGGGAAAATCTCCCCTCGACAGAAATGAAATGAACATTTAAAAGCAGAGTTTCTCATGGTATTTTGCTAGAATTATCCTTCTGCTAAACCACAGGCACTAAACTTCCCAATGCACAACATAATCTGTCGAATAATTAATCCTTGAAATTTCGAAAGGGATGCATGCAATAAACTGAGTAAGCATTAGAATAATTAAAGAAAACAACTGAAACACTTGGAATTAGAAGCCAAACAAAAGAAACTGATCATCAAAGAGGATTGAACAACATATGTGTACCAGTTCTTACAAATTTCTTACCATCAGTTCAATATTTATTTCGTTCCTCAGTTTCTCAAAGAAACCTATGCCAATGAGATCAGGCAAATTGATTTGTTCTTCCACATTAACAGATTTAGAAATCTGATCAACAGTCGTCAAACTGACTACAGTGCTTATGGAGGGCAGCTCAGGCAGAGATTGGCTGGTGGGAAAGGAAGAAGACAGTAGAGGCGCAGGACAAGTAGTAATATAGGCTGATGCAGTGGTCGGGGGAGTGGACAAATGCGTACGCCCATGCAAAGTTTTAAATGTCTAGGAGCCAAACCCTACAATTTTAGCAACCTTGTCGCATAAACTAGAAACCTACCCTTGTCACATGCTTTTAATTCCTAGCATGAAATGTCATCCAAACTAATGCTAACAATAGTTTAAATCTTTCATTAAACAAAAAATCGCAAGAAATAAATGACTATAATATATGGTTTAACCTCCCTCTGCCTCAAGAAGAGGCCAAATAACACGACGAAATCAAGTGCATACGTTGGTAGGGTAAATATGTTGGTTATTTACGACAATCAAGACTTAAAACATCTAGAATTAATGTTCCAAGCTGTTCAATCGATTATTGTAGTCTTGGTCGTGCGTGGGACTAATAATGATAATAATCACTATGATAAAATATAAACAACAATATAATGAATATGATTGTTAAATAATAATAGTGATAATAATCATATGATAAAGTATGAACAGTGATAGACCAATTTGGTCTCAGTGGACGTTAACCACCACCATCATCATCATCAATAAATATGATGGTTAAATGATAATAATAAGTGACAATGCACGACTCAAGTCCCTTTAGTAAACAAATTTGATCGGTTGGAATTGTAAGCTTGAGCTATAAACTCGCTACAATCAGAATGTTACAAAAATTTCACCAGAATCATAGTTAGACAACACCATATTGAAGTCGGCATTGTAGCCTGCGATCGTTATCATTGGGAGGAGAATTCGGCAAAGGGCCATTGATTGTATGAGAGGAGAAAGATCTTGATCGTTTTTGGATTATCACCGTTGAATCTCGTTTTGCTCTAAGAAATCCTAAAGGGGTCAACTTTCATCAGTTTCCCATGTGTGTGCTTTGATTAAATCAATAAATATAAATATTTATGTGTTTCATGAACAAAACTAATTCCTAGCCAAAACCCAAAAAGAAATTTAATAATCATTAGCATGATATTAATACCTTATGATCCTTATCAATTTAAACTAAAAGCTTTGCACAGTTTAGACCATCTTGACCAGGATGCTATTTAAAAAACAAGTGTTGTTCACTCTTTCAGAAGAAAGATATAAGGTGGAAAGTGAAAATTGATGCCATTCTATTTCTGCTAAAGAGAAGATATTAATTTAATATATTCTATATTCTAAACTTAATATGCTATATTAATAAAAAATCTAAAATTATAAATTTCTTATTATATTATTATAATATATGAAGTATTAATATTATAAATAGGGGATTAATATTAAATTTAAAGAGATTATGAAATATTATAAACCCAAGGAATTAAGAAACCAATGAGATTAACATTATAAACCGAAAAGATTAATGAAGTCAAGAAATTAATATTAAAAATCCAAGACAACAATAATAAATCAAATGAATTAATATTAAAAAACCAAGAGAATAATAATAAATGAAAGGAATTAATATTAAAATCCCAAGGGATTATTAATATTACAAACCTAAGAAATCGATAAATCGAAAATATTAAGATAAAAGGTCAAGAGATTATTGATATTACAAACCCAAGCAATTGATAAATCAAAGACATTAATATTACAAACCCTTGAGATTAATATGATAAAATTAAGGGATTAAAAAACCCAATGGATTATTAACATTATAAACCCAAGGGATTATTATTATAAACCCTTTCGATTAATGTCATAAACCCAAGGGAGTAATATTAAAACCATAGGATTAATTAAACCCAAAGAATTAATGTTGTAAACCTTTGGAATTATTGTTATAAACCCACATGATTAATATTATTCTTTGACATTAATATTAATCCCTAGGATTAATATTATAAACCCTAAAGTTAATATATGAGACCTAAAATTGACATTAAAAACTCTAAGATTATAAACCCTAATATATTTTTGTACATATGAGGGAATGATATTATAATCCCAAGGGATTAAAAACCTTAGGATTAATATTATAAACCCAAAGAACATGATGATTATAAACCCTAAAATAAACATGGTTGACCATAGTTTATTTTCATCTTGAGACAATCCTTGTCACAATGCAATTTTGGAGCACGATTGAATTTCATATCGGGACAATCTTTGTCACAATACGATGTTGAACCATGATTTATCATGGTTGATTTTCATATCTAAAAAATCTTTGCCATGATGTAGCGTTTTGCCATTGTTGACCATGATTCATTCTATAAAATATGGTTGACCATAGTTGACCACGATTGATGTTATAAACCTAAATGAATAATAAAACCAAGGGAAGAATATTAAACACCAGGAATATGAACCCTTATATTAATAAACTTAAGGGATTGATATTTTAAACCTAAGGGAATAATATCAAACCCTAAGAATATGAACCCTTAGATTAATAAACCTAAGAGATTGATTTTATAAAACCAAGGGATTAACACTAAAACTCCAAGGGATTATGAACCTAATTAAATAATATTAAGCCCAAGGGATTAATATTATAAACCCAAGGTATCTAAAAACTAAGATAAATACTATTGACGCCAAAATAAATATGGTAGACCATGGTTAATTTTCATATTGAGACATTCCTTATCACAATGCCACGTTAGGCCATGGTTTACCTTGACTGTTTTTCATATCGAGACAATCTTCGTCACATTGCAACATTGGACCATGGTTGATTTTCATATTGAAACAATCTTTGTCACAATGCAGCGTTAGACCATGGTTGATATTATAAATCCAAGGGAATAATAAACCTAAGGGATTAATACTAAAAACCAAAGGGAATAATATTAAACCCAAGGGAGGGAATAATATAAACCTGAGGGATATAAAACCTAAGATAAATATTATAAACCCTTAAATAAATATGATTAACCGTGGTTAACTGTGGTTGATTTTCATATTCAGACAATTTTTGTCACAAAATGATATTGGCCCATCGACTATGGTTGAACCCTTATATTAATAAACTCAAGGGATTGATATTATAAACCAAAGGGAATAATATTAAAGCTAAGTGATTTCTATTATAAACCCATAGTATATAAACACTAATATAAATATTATAAATACTAAAAAAAACGTGTTTGACCATAGTTGACCATAATTGATTTCATAAAATATGATTGACCATGGCTGGCTATTTCTGACCATGATTGACCATGGTTGAACATGGTTGACCATGGTCGAAATTATAAACTGAAGGGATTAATATAAACCCATGGTATATATGAAAACTAAGATAAATATTATAAGCCCTTAAATAAACATTGTTGACCATGGTTGATTTTCATATGGAGACAATCCTTTTTACAGCGCGACATTGAACCATGCTCAACCTTGGTTGGACCCTTAGATTAATAAACCCTTACATTGTCTCAATATGAAAATCGATCATGGTCATGCATGGTCAATCATGGTCGAACATTGCATTGTGACAAGGGTTGTCTCAATATGAAAATCAACCATGGTCAACCAAAGTTAATTTATGGTTTATAATATTTATCTTAGGGTATATATACCTTGGGTTTATAATATTAATCCATTGGGATTAATATTTTTCCGTTGGGTTCATAATCCATTGGGGTTGTAGTATTAGTCCCTTGAGTTTATTATTCTCTTGGATTTATAATATCAATCCATTGGGTTTATTAATCTAAGAGTTCATGTTCCTAGGGTTTAATATTATTCCCTCGGGTTTATAATATCAATTTTTTAGGTTTATTTATCTAAGGGTTCATGTTCCTAGGGTTTATTACTATTCCCGTGGTTTTAATATTATTACCTTTGGTTTTTAGTATTAATCGTACAAACTCTAAGATTATAAACCCTAATGTATTATTATAAATATGAGAGATTAATATTATAAACCCTAGGATTAATAGTATAAACCCTATGGATTCTAAACCCTAAAATAAACATGGTTGAGCATGGTTGATTTTCACATTGAGACGGTCCTTGTTACAATGCAAAATTATACCATGATTGAGCATCCTTGACCATGATTGATTTTCATATCAAGACAAATATTATCTCGCTATGGAAAACAATCATGGTCAAACATTGTCAACCATGGTCCAACGTTTCAGTGTGACAAGGACTATCTCAATATGAAAATCAACCATTGTCAACCATGTTTGTTTTAGGGTTCATAATATTTATCGTAAGGTTTATGTACCTTAGGTTTATAATATTAATTCTTTGTGTTTAATATTATTCCCTTGGATCATAATCTCTTGGGGTTTTAGTATTAATCACTTAAATTTATTAATCCCATTAACAAACTAAACAAATAGACTTCACACAAAATTAATTAAAACTAAAAACTTCAAAATATTTCATAAAAATGATAGCTACTAATAAAAACAAAAGTAAACCCATAACCTAAAATAAATCCATCGCCTTCTGACCAAAATTGATAACTCTAATCCAAATTTTCAATATCTTTGTTTAACGTATATTCATTTCATATTTATTATAATATTATGAGACAATTACATTATTTGAAATTATCATTATTATTATATATTATGAGAGAATATATTATTTAAAAATTATAATTTATATAATGATAAAAAAACATTAAGGTTTTCATTTTAAACAATATTATTGAAAGTAAAATTATATAATATTATTTTTTATATATTTTCTAAATATTTTTATTAAAATATTTTTATAGTTTCTATTAATTAATTTAAATTTCTATATATAATAAATGAAATGAAATACGAAACTACAGTTTCTCTTCTTTAAAAGTCTATATTTTAATATTGAAGGTTGAATCTTTAGAATTATTTTATTTTTAATATTAAACCATCCGTGATTGTTTCTACTTTTTTAAAGTCTATATTTTAATATTGACCATTGAATCTTTAGAATTATTTTATTTTTAATATTAGCCCATTAGTGATTTTTAACAATGGGCTTCTATCAAACTACATAGATTTTAACTTTAGAATTATTTTATTTTTAATATTAGACCATTCGTGATTTTTAATAGTGAGCTTCTATGAACCTACATAGATTTTTACTATGAGAAAAACATAATTGGATCTTCTAATTTTCATTTCAAAATTTTATTTCCTTGAATTAAAGTCCTTAGACTTCGATCATCCCTACCATAGAAACTGTATGAAAACTACAAAATGCAATAAAATGTAAACAGAGTTTTCACTTTTAATGCTTTTTTTTTTCTATTAAAAAGTCTATCTTAGATCAACCATATTATAAGAATTAAAATTTTAATTTCCAATATTAATGTCTGAAGTAGCTTTTACTTCGTATGAAATTGCAAGGTTTCTACCTGCAGGTTTTAATGCAAAATATTAAGGAGTTTTAAGTAATCTTAATGACTAAAGTAGCTTTTTAATTTGTATGAAATTACAGGGTATCTACCTACCCTCTGCTTTTTATGCAAAATATTAAGGAGTTTTAATTTCAAATAATTTTTTTTTCATTTTGTTGATGATGATGATGATGATGCTTAACGTCCACTAAGACCAAATAATGATCTATCGGACCTAAAAAGACAAATTATTTATTTTGATTTAAGATTTTATTCCGATGCTCAAAAAGCTTGGAGAGAAGCCTCCCGAGCTCACTATTTTGGCATTGTAAAAGGCTAGGAAGGTCAGTATTGTAACAAAGGTTGTGGAATTGAGATCTAATGTGGTTGTATGCAGGGCACTCTAAGAGGAAGTGGTTTTCATCCTCGATGCTCCTATTCTCACAAATATGGCAGATCCTTTCTATCCATGGCGTTTTAGGAACTACCCAGCGACCAGTTTCACTATGGAGCTCATGAGAATTCGTTCTAATCTTTGCTATATTAATTTTCTTTTTTGAGCTAGTTAGAATAGAGAGATACTTTTGATCTTCAAGGGTGGGGTTGATGACCTTCTCATAATAACTTAATTTTCTTTTAGACGTTAAATCTTTCTCACACCATAATTTCTCTTTGAACTTAGAAGTAACAATATCTTTAATGTTATTTATGTTTT